>PVKN010003499.1:0-36966 GCA_004027915.1 Capromys pilorides
TTTATCAAAGACAAAACAGCAGTCCAACAAGTTTGGCAATAGAGAAGAATTCTTTTTTCCTCTAAAAGTCAAAACTATTCTAACCAAAATTATGTAAAAGATTCTAAGATGATCAGTATCCAAGTAAAAGATTCTAAGATGATTGTATCCAAGTTCCACAAGAAAAATGCAAAACAATCCACTTTAATGCAACAGAAATATCTACTGTAGGAATCTGAAAGAATAAAATCTGGAAGGTATAACTGATATAGTAAAATGGAGAGATACTGAACATAAGGAATAAGCAATGAAGATCAGGGGAAGGGGAAAATACTACGCAAGTATATATATATAGGGTAGCTGACATGACTAGCACTAATTTCCATCAGCTTTTTGAAAGCAGTAATGCTTAAAATCTGTCCTTCGATTAACTCTGTGTGTTACTATCTGTAATCTGAGCAACTACATCAAAGACAACAATGCGCAACACGAAAACGACGGTTCAACACCTCTCAGCTTGATTTTCCACATGTGTAGTGATTCTAATGTCTTATGAATTATTATACTCTTTAAAATAAATTAAAATGTAAAATAAAAAGTAAAAGGAACGAGAAAAAAATTAAGGTTTATTGAAAGCAAATCAATCTTACACAGCTAATCTTTCTGTTCCGGTTTGTGTGTCGCTATCCTCCGAGAGCCTCAAGTAAGTCATGGGGCCCAGGCGAATCCGGAGGGGCAGCCAGTGGCTCAAGGGGTATGGCCGGAGGAGCAGGGCGGGGCCGAGGGGCGGGGCTGGAGATGCTTACCTTTAAAACTGGCCTGTAGCGCTTCGCTCCCGCCTCCCGGTGCCGGCACTCTGAGGTGTGGAGCAGCCCATCCTCCCACAGAGAGAAGATATTTGGGGAAGACAGCACTCTCTAAATAGTCTGCCTTGGAGACAGCTGAGTTGGACTGAAACCTCCAGTAACTGAGCTAAATAAACCTTTCCTGGCTTCATTTTGAGTGTCACGTACTTGTCCCAGCAAAGAGAGAAGAGCAACTAAGACACTTTCCATATACTGTGACTTGGTTGCCTACTGCTGCATTAGAAAACCTCCACGACTTGGTAAAAGCAAGCAACACCACCTAGGATTTCGGTTTTGGGTCAGTATGCTTCTGTCTTCATAGAGGGCATCTGGGCCTGCCGTCTTGGGAGCCCTGAGTGCGGCCGCATGCTTTGAAGGGACCCAGCCCCTTCCTTACTCTCCCTGCTTGCAGCTGCCCTGAGGTAGACTGCTTGGTTCCACACCTGTTCCTCACCAGGGTGCTCTGCCTTGCCACAGGCCCAAGAGCAGTGGAGTCAGAGGACTTGGACTCTGAGATGAGAGACAAGGAAGTCTTTCATTCTGTCAAGGTTTCATTGCATGCATTATGTGACAGCCGTGGGAAGCTAAACTAAACAGAGTAAAGTCAAAAATGTCCATTTTGGGCCGGCAAGATGGCTCAGCGGTCTCAAGCGCCTGCCTAGGAAAGTTTAGGCAAGCGCAGGGACCCTGACTCGATCCCCGGCACCATATGGTGCATCAGCCCCACCCCAGGGCAGGCTGATCCCACCATACACAAATAAATGAGGATTAAGAAAATAGTAAATTAAATTTTTTAAAAAATGTCCATTTTGCAAATCAGTTTGGTGTTTACAGTACTGTCTTCAGTTACTCTTGTCTTGTTGCTGGGACAAATACCCAACACTCAAAATGAGGGGAGGAAAGGTTTATTTAGCTCACAGTTACTGGAGGTTTCAGTCCACATTCGGCTGGCTCCAAGGCAGAGGGGCACGGGGCAGAGGGCAGCCTTTCATGGCTGTGGGCAGAGAGCAAGAGAGCAATAAGAGGTAGCAGCAGCTCTTGAGCAGCTAACTTCTCTTCCTTTACACTGAAATGCAAATCACTTGCCCCAGGGGAGGTGTGGCACCCACATCCACACTAATCAATTACGAATTCCAGAAGCCGCCAAATGGCTGCATGAGGCATTGGGGGGGGGGGGGCACCTATGCACAAACCATAACAAGTACATATCCTAAAGAAATAGGAGTACAAGAAGTCCAGGACACGTGTACAAGGCTCAGGGGAGCGCCATTCAAGGTTGAGGGCTGTCCAATTTATGTTACTATCTCGGTCTAGTCTTACACTGCTGGAATACCATACCTCAGACTGGGTATTCTGTAATGAACACCATTTTATTGACACCAGGGTTCTGGAGGCCAGGAAGCCCAAAACTGAGGGGCTGGGCCATGCACGGTGGAAGGAAAGACAGAGGGCGACACAGCAAGTGGAGGCTGAAGTCCTCATTCCATAGGTCTGCTCTCTGCCCGGCAGCACACAACCACAATCCACTCACAGCCACACACCTCCCAATATGTCCCAATCTCAACTGCCATAGTGCAGATCAGGTTTCCACCATGTGAGTGCTGGTGACGCCTTAAGCCACATAATCACACAGGACAGTGGTGTGGACAGGTCCAGCCCAGGCCCAGGGAAGCCCTACGGAAGATGCTGCAGTGTTCTGTCTGAAAGATGCTGGGAGGTGACTGGGAAGACAAGCGGAAGAGGCGCCAGCCTGCAGGGGAGACCTAGCTCCTGAGCGAGTCTGCAGGGCTTGGATAGTTCAGTCCTCCTGACCCTTCAAGGCTCCTTTCCTCCAGCCACTAGACCTTCTCAGTCTCACATTACACCCTGTGCCTGCCCTGCCCCTGGGCTCAGCCGGCTGAGCACCTGCTGGGCTGGAGAGGCAAGTATCACCTTCTCCAAGAAGTTCCGGGCTTTTCTTGCAACAAGTGTTACTTTCTGCCCCGAACTCCCTGTATTACATACATGGACATTCTCACATGCGGCATGGTTCTACTGTGTATGCTTGCTGCCCCGATTATACCAGGTAGAAATTGGTTTTCTTTGCACTTTTTTGGGGGGGTGGGCGGGGCCAGGGTTCAAACTCATGATCTTGCACTTGCCAGGCAGGCACTTGTGCCACAGAGCTATCTCTCCAGCCCTGAGATGGGTTTTCTTTGATTCTCCAGAGCTTCACAGGATTATCATCCGTGGAAAGTAGTCAATAAACATTTGATAATGATTAGGCGCACACCTGATGTCCACCTGGGCAGTATCAGTAGGTCCTGGCCGTGCTTCCCCAGAAATAGCTCATTTCAAGAAAAACACTAGGAAGAGACTAGGTTAGACTTTCCATATGGAGGGGGTAAACCTCTCTTGTAAAAAGAAACTAAATCTCTTCACCAACCAGCAAGGAAAATTCCAGGGGAAAAGCCAGGCCAATCAACAGTTTTTAATCTGTCAGTACTTTAAGCCATCTTGTAAGTCACTTCCAATTTAATTTTAAAGGACAAAATATCACTGTTTTCATTCCTTTCTTTAAGAATAAGTGGCTTATTACCAGGTCCAACCTAAGTTTTTCAGTCTGGCATTTCATCTGCACAGCCTGGCTGCCTTCCAGCTGCCTAGCCACTGTCCCCACAGCTGTCAGACTTACCTTCCTAAAACACAGGGAGGTTCATTAACCCTCATCTTCAGAGATACTGTAAGGCACTTCACGACCTAAAATATATGGGAAGCTCTTCCCAGGAGCTTTCTCCCATTTGTCCTGACCTTCCTCTTGCGTTATGGTCTTATGGACTCCCATCTTCAGCTGGGTTTCGAAGCTGTCCTTCACAGGTATCTCTCACGTGTTCCTGCTTCTGTGCCCCTGGCGTCTAGGTCACCTGCAGTGCGAGTCCCCTACGTCAACAACAAAGGCATCCAGTGAGCCAAGTACTCTCAGTACTCTCCCTCCCTCCATTGACAGCCCGATCGCTCTTCCTGTGAGTCATACTGGCTCTCGTTCATTTTATCCTACTCTTCATTATAGCTTTTTAATGTAAGTACTGTATCTGTCAGTACCTTTTATAAAATGTTCCCTGTATCCACATCTATTGCTTCATATTTCTCCTTAACTAGTACAGTTTCTCAAAAGATGTTTATATGATTTTTATCTAGATGCTCCCTTAACTGCATATTATATTCCATATATCCCATATTATATCCCATTATATCCCATATTTTAGGGTATAATTTCCCCAAATATTTTCTCATCGTTATGGTTTTTATCTAGATGTCCCCCTATAGTTCGTGGGCTCAGAGGTGGGGATTGTAGAAGGTAACCAGATGACAGGGGTGTGGAATATTCATCACTGGATTAGTCCTCTAATGAGTTTATAGCTAAATACATTGTTGGGAGGTGGAGCCTGGTGCAGTAGGTCACTGGAGGTGTGGCCTGGAAGGTATTTTGCCTATGCCACATGCTTGCTGTCTCTAGTTGTTGGGACAAATACCCGACACACAAGCTTAGGGAAGGCAAGGTTTGTTTAGCTCAGTCACTGCAGGTTTCGTAGTTTCAAGCAGCCTGAATTACATAGTAAGACCTTGAGACACTGTGCTGCTTTGTCCAGGGTGATCCATTCCATACCTCCAAAAGAGGCCACTAGGCCTGGGGTGGGGGATGTGTGCTGTCAGTTTAAGGGTTTGTGCCTCTCTAACCCCACCCCTCAAGCTGGGCCCTGGTCCTCTGGCCCTGCCTCTCCAGCCGTGAGCTTGACAGCCCCATGATTTACATGAGGCTTTTGGGGGACAACTAGATACAGACGGTAACACCTGCCTTGGAACCAGCCCACTATGGACTGAAACTGTTACAAACTGTGAGCCAATGGGAATTTAGCTCAGTGGTAGAATGCTTGCCTAGCAAGCTGGAAGTCCAGGGTTCAGTCCTCAGCACTAGAAACAGAAAATGAACCTCCCCTAAAAAACAATTTCAACAACAACAACAACAAAAGAGAAAACGCACAAAAATCAAGGTGTTACGGTTTGTCCCCGCAAAGCCTCACACAGTCATGTGTAGGCTTACGGAGTTTGTGATTGATTGATGATCCAAAGCTGGGATTATACATGTCAGTACCCTGGGGCAGATACTGTGTAGTACAGTGTGAGGAGGGAAGAGAGGCAGCTAGCTGCCTGGGCTGCTCCTTCTCCTTTTGTGTTTTTGCAGCTGCCACGAATGGCTTCTCAGTGCTCCCATGTGCCACTCTGCCTTGGAGCCAGCTGAATATGGACTAACACCTTCACTAACTGTGAGCTAAATAAACCTTTCCTTCCCTCATTTTGGGTGTTGGGTATCTACACCAGCAATGAGAGAAGAGTGACTAAGACACAAGGCAACTATGAGCCAAAATAACCCTCTTATTTTAATTTATAGATGCTGGGTACTACATCTCAGGGACAAGACAGTAGCGAAGAGAGGCCTGCTGTCACACTGCTCTGTAAAGCTTCTGAGCTCCTTACAAACACGCATATATGCATATTTGCCACTTACCGGAAGTGCTCTGCTCAAGGTCATCAGCTATCCACACATCTTCCAAAGTAAGCAGATTCGCTGTCATCTGGAACCCACAGCATCAACTTGACAGGTAACCACTGAGCGCTGCCCCTCCTCTGGCTCCTAATGCTATGTCAGCTTACCTCCTGTCCACCACGAATCCATTGTGTTTTATGCTTGTCATTTTAAGAACAGACATCACATGCAGATAGTAGATAACCTTTTGTTGTTCAATACATCCGATGCAAGAGCAGCCCTGCCCAGGCCTAGCACCAAAGTGCGCCTTGAATTTCACCTCTTCTACCTGTGCTGACTGCTTGGCTAAATTACCTTGAGGACCCCCCTGATCTGTAAGAACATCAGCTTGGCTTCCCTCCTACCTCCTTACCACCACTTTGCCATATGAAGGGCAGAACAAGCTCAAATCATCTAAAGGCTTTCATAGATCGTTCTCCAAAGTGAAAGCTGATCTTCCTTCTTTCACTCATCTATTCATTCAAAAATATTAATTGACAACCATGTGCTAGATATTATTTTGGTTAGTGAGAGCAAAGCTTTTACAGCTTTCTATGATACAAACAGCTTGCCACCACTGGTTTAGGCCCTGCAGAAGGAGTGAAGAACAAAAGACAAAATCCCTAGTCTTGGGATACTATTACAGTTACGGGAAACATATAATTAACCAAGTAGATCAGTAAAATAAGAGCAAAATCAGAGATGAGAAGTGTTGTAAGCAGGAGAGCTATGCTTTTCAGACTGGTTAAGGAAGGTTTCACTGAGCAGATGACACTTAGGCAAAGCAGAAAACAAGCCAAACAGCTCTGCAGACAATGAGTGAGGACTGTACGTAGAGGGAATTAAGAGGCCAGGATGGAGCAGGGCAGGAGTACCCAGTGAGGCAAACCATGGGGCTAGGCCCAGCGATCAAGGATGTAAGAGACAAGGCAGAAAGCTAATGGGACCAGACGATTGAGGCCTTTACAACATTTTACAAACTCAATGTAAAATAAAGTTTAGAGCGTTTTCATCAAAATGTTTTTTGAGACAAAATCTTACAAAGGTTGGGCTTGAACTTGCAATTTTCCTATCTCAGTCAACCTAATTGCCAAGATACAGATGTACATCACCACCACACCCAGCTGGTTTTAAGCAAACTGCACTGTCAACATTACTCTGGCTGTTCTGTGAAGAATAAACACAGAAACAAGACAGGAGATGCAAGCTGGGTGTGGTGGTGCATGCCTGTAATCCCAGCACTTGGGAGGCTGAGGCAGGAGGATCAGTGTGAGTTTGAGACCAGCCTGGGCTACAAAAGTGAGCTCAAGGCCAGCCTGAACTGCATAGCGAGACCCTGTCTCAAAAGATGAATGAATGAATGAATGAATGAATGAATGAATGAATGAATGATGCAAGGTAGCAACAAGACTTTCAAAACCCAAAGTGAGACGATGGTGCTTCGGATAACAGATGTAACACTGTAGGTTCTACGGACTGACTAGACCTGGATGTTCCTGGAAAGTTAGAACAAGAAGACCGTGGTGGGTTTGCCCCAAGGAAGAATTACGGAAGACCCTGGGGTTCTGGGCGCCCTGCGTGGTGGGGTGGCATTGGGTAAGGAGGACCTTGGGGTTGTGGGCTGACCAAGCACTGGACAGTGGTGTGGTCCTCATGAGCCCCAGGGTCTTGAGTCGGATCGGTGCATGTTGAAACGCGGGGCACATGGAACGCGGCAGGGCTTCGGTGGGGGCAGTCATGGCGTTGTGGGTCACGGATGTCGCTGTGGACTGGTCACCGGTACCGAGTGCGAGGTCACCCAGTGAGGGAAGCAGCGGGAGGCGCGCGGGGGACGCTGCGCTTCAGAAGCCCACTCCCTCAGACCCCCACGTGTCCCCATTTTCCGCATGGGCTCCCCAGCGCCTGTCACTTGCTCAGCCGAGTGGCCTTTCTGTCACCCGCTCCAGCTGATGAGGCTCTGTCTAGAGTTCTCTGACGCCGGGTCCAGGGCCAGCCGGGAGCCCGGGCCGCAGCTCTGCACGGGGGCCACAGGCGTCGGACAGCGCCTTCCCCCCGCCGCGGGCTCCTGGGGCGCAGCGGCCTCCTCTCGGGGCCCGAGCTCTGAGAACACAGAAAAAGCCGGGACTCGGGTGCGCACCGCCTGTTGCACAGCCACAGAGGCCAGGTCCGCAGCGCTCGGAAGAACGCCCTGCCGCGCCGCCCGGAGAGAGGCCTCTGCGCACGCGCCGCCGCCCGAGCGTGCGCATGCGCAGTGCTTCTGCTGCGGCCCTGTCGCGCTACTAATAAAGTTTTCGTGAACACAGACTCCCTCTTCTCCGGCAAGATGGCGGAGTACGACCTGACCACGCGTATCGCGCACTTTCTGGACCGGCACCTGGTCTTCCCGCTCCTGGAGTTTCTCTCTGTGAAGGAGGTGAGAGGGATCTGGGCTCCAGGAGGCGGGGGGACGGCCGTCAGAGCCCGTCCGGAGACACCAGAGAGAGGCCGCGCGGGGCAGCGATGAGGCGGCCGGCTCTCGGCGCGGGCCGTGGGGACGCGACCCGGGCTGTGCTCGGGGAAGAGACGCGCGGTGCCAGGGCGGGTGCGGGGAGGCTCCGGGCCTTCGCGGGTCGGAGGTGAGGCGGAGGTCGCGGCTGACTGGCGGGCGGCCGGGGCGGGCCTAGGCTCTTCGCCCGGAAGTGCGGCCCGCGGCGGCGGTGGGCGCTGGTGGTCCGGGCCGGCGGCGTGTGCCCTAACCCTGGCCCTGGCCTCTGTCGTTGGAAAGGACTGTTGAACGCTTGAGCAGATTCAGCGAGTTCGTTTCCCCGCCGTTGATTCTCTGCAGTCAGTGCCCGGAGCTTAGGTAGTCGCTTCCGGGAAGCGGAGCGTGGGGTGTCGGTGAGAACCGGGAGCTGAAACAGCCGTGCAGCGCCCGTGGGAGGCTGAGCACGCTTCGGATGATTTGCGTCGGGGCCTCAGCACGCCGTTAGGTCTTCGAAGAACTTTGAATGAGTGTGTAGCTCTGGAACTTCATCTAAAATCATGTGTCAGCCCCCCAAAATTTATTGGGCAGAAAAGAAACAGGTTAAAGGAAATAGTAGGCTTGTACGCTGAATGTATTGAAAGTTGATGCGCCTTCACTGCAATAGGTTATTACTGTGATGAGAGACTTTGAATTTAGTCCAAAAAGTGAATGAATTCCATTTCTGGAAGCAGATTACAGCATAAACCTACGTAGGGAACTCTAAATTTAGGGGCTGGATTTTGTGTGCCCCAAGTGCAATGAAAAAAGTCTTAAAAATAAATATTAGATGGTTCTGATAACGTCCCAAAGTTCCCAGGTAATTACAGCTCATTGAGTAGACCGGGATGCTCTCGTTCAAATTGTTACTTATTGGTTGATTTCTTTAGAAGTGTCTCACCAATCAAAAGTATTCCATGGCCTTCTTGCCTTGAACAAAGAACTGAACAAGCCAAAAATGGTGCCAGAAAATTTATTTGAAAAGTGAGAAGATGGGTAGGGAAGGAACCAGCTCTGTAAAACGAACTTGGGCCGAACAAAGAGAAGGATAGAAGCAAAAAGAAATGCGCAGGACTTGAGAAATGTGAGGAGGGCTGTCGTGGGGCTCAGAATGTGAACACACATGACAGGAGCTCCAGAAGTTCTACAGAAGGGGTCTAGGTGCTGCCCTAGGACCTTGTCATAGGTCCTGCTCATGTCCCCAACCAGCTTTAAGGGGCTTATCTCCCATATCATTGCCTTTCCTAAAATTCTTGGTGGAAGGAACACAAACGTTCACTTTCAGTAAATATTTAGAATTTCTTTAGAAGCTATCTTTTTTTTTAATGGCCTGCTCAGCCTGCCCTGGGGGTGGGGCTGGCGCGGCAGGTACTTCAGGGGATCGAACCGCAGTCCCTGCGGTTGCCTAAGCTTTCCTAAGCAGGCGCTTTAGACCGCTGAGCCGTCTCGCGGACTAAAGAATCATAAAAAGATGAAAATCAGTCTAAAGCACCTGCTTAGGCCACCACAGGGACTAGGGATCCATCCCTGGCACCGCATGCTGCGCCAGCCCCAGGACAAGCTGAGCTGTCCATAATATAAATAAATAAATAGATAAATAAATGTTTTAAAAAGATTATATTTTAGAGTGTGAGGATGATTTTTCAAAGATCTGGGAGGAAAAATGTGCTACTTTTTCAAATCTTTTAAGAGCTACATGTAGAAGCGCTTCTAAAATAACCAAACTTCATATATTTGTGTTTGTTATGCTGTGAGTTTTCAAGTCAGACAGAAGAGAGGCATGCGAAAGTGTAGATTAGCTTTTCATAGTGTGAGAGCAAAAGTCTTGAGAGAATGAAAAAGTTGGTTAAGATAGCTTTAATGTAGAGAGGAAGACAGGTGATGTTTAGCCATGGAATTGTGAAAAATACTTGATAAAGCCCAGGCATCACACTATTAAAAGCTTTTACCTGTCCTTTAGAATTTAATGTCTGTAAGTCAGGGCAGGCAGTGAGTACACGTTGGACAAGTAATGTATTGGCAAAGTGCTGTCAAATTTAGTCTATTAAAAATAAGACTTCTGTTCAAGGTGTTGGTGGTAGCAAATTGGATTCCAGGAACTGTGATCTGCAGCAAAGATGAACATTTGTCATGTATGAAACATTAGTTTTATACTCCAGTTAAATGAAGTGTTTCTTCTAAAAACCCTCTCGTCTTGTATTAAGAAAAATTCTACTCTGGTTGTATTTGTATTTAGGATTATTTTTGAAAACTAGAAATTTTTTTTGTCTTTTTGAGACAGGGTCTTGCTATGCAGTTCAGGCTGACTTTGATCTCACTTTTGTAGCCCAGGCTGGTCTCAAACTCACACTGATCCTCCTGCCTCAGCCTCCCAAGTGCTGGGATTACAGGCATGTGCCACCATGCTGGACTAAAATCATTTTATTAATATTATTATTATTATTATGGCCAGCTCAGCCTGCCCTGAGGGTGGGACTGGTGCAGCATGTGGTGCCAGGGATCAAACCGCAGTCCCTGCAGTTGCCTAAGCTTGCCTAAGCAGGTGCCTTAGACCACTGAGCAATCTCACCGGCCACTTGTTTTTTAAATTTGGAGACAAGGTCCTGCTCCTTTACCACATTGCCGAAGATGGGCTTGAGTTTACAGTCCTGCGTCTGCCTTCCAGAGTGCTGGGTTTATAGGCCTATCCCACTGTACAGGCTGGTTTGGGATTTTTTGGGATTTTTGAAGTAAACTTTTGATTTGGTATGTTTGTAAAAGTGTACCAATATAAATGTACTGGTGAGTGAATTTTTAATAAGTGAATAGTGAACCCACTTGTGTGAATCCCATCTAGATCAGTATGTCACATTTCGAACGTTTTAGATCTTTCTGACCTTAGTCATTATGCACACCTCCCGAAGAAGGTAAGCTGTGAACTGGCAGTAGATAGATGTGCCTGTGTGTTGTCAGGAGGGGGCAGTTTGCTGGGGAGTAGAGCTGGGGACACTGCACTAAGCTACACCCAGACCTTTTTTTATATTTATTTATTTATTTATTTATTTATTTATTTTTAAGACACAGTCTCACAAAGTGCTTCAGTAGTCTCCTAGAGTGCTGGGCGTGCAGGTGTGTGCCATTCTTCCTGGCTTGTGTTTGATTTTTTATACATGGAGTAAGGCTTTGACTGCAATTTATTGTTCTGTATGGATTTTTGGTTTTGGTTGTTGAAGACAGAATTTGTGTAGCCCAGGATGGCCTTGAATTCACTATGTAGCCAGCTTCAAAACTTGAGGTGATCCTTCTGCCTCAGCCTCCTAATGCTGGGGTTACAGGTGTGTATCAAGTCAGGTTCTGTTTTGTTTGATCTCTCACTCATTACTGTGGGAGTCATCAGGTCTTTAAGGTAAGGACTTTCAGTGCTGAATGTTAATCATATTTGTTTATCCATTCTAACATTGGTAGATTTGGTTATTACAAATAGTGCTGTGATGATGTTTTTAAATGTGCCTTATCCACTCTTTGGGGAGCCTAGGAATTCAGCCTAGAATTGAGTCACAGAGTATGTATTTAGGAGATTTAGAAGATAAAAACCATTTTCCAAATGGTTGGTTACCCCAACCAGTATAGTTTGAGTGTTAAAAGTAGTGCATGTTTATACTAACACTGATGTTGACAGGCTTTAGGTATATTTTGTTTTGTTTTGGACACCAGGAACAGGAATCAAACTTAGAACCTTGTGTTTGCCAGGCCGGGCACTGTTGCTTAGTTATCTCCCTGGCCTCTTTGTTTTAGTTTTTATCGTGGTTTTACTATGCATTCCTTTTATGACAAATGAAATCGAGAACATTTCGTTTGCTTGTTATCCATTTCATTGTTTTCTTTTTTGTTCACTTCTCTGTTTCTGAGACAGCGTCCCACTTGGCCCAGGCTGGCCTTGATCCTCCTTGTCTCAACTTCTAGAATAGTTGGGATTACAGGCATGTGCTACTACACTTAGCTGATTATCCTAAAAATAAAGTGACTTATGATCTTGTAACAGCTTTAGTGAGACTATCTGTCTTGTTTCACTATTTTGTACCAGAGGAGTGTTAGTTTAAAGAAGGATTTTTTTTTCCCCGGTACCGGAGATTGAACTCAAGACTTTGCGCTTGCCAGCCAAGTGCTTATTCTAAGCCATCTCCCTGGATCCTGGAGTGTTAGTGTTTTTTTTGTTTGTTTTGTTTTTGTTTTTGTTTTTGTTTTTTGTGGGATTGGGGTTCAAACTCACGACCTTGCACTTGCCAGGCAGGAACTTGTGCCATGGAGCTATCTCCCCAGCCCCCTGGAGTGTTAGTTTAGAAGTTTCAGTTTTGATCAAGTTGGCTGTGCCTTTGACCACCTTAACCACTTGAGTCCCAAGCAGCGCAGTCGCGCTGCTGAGATTTTATGTCGAGAAAACCCAGCACATTTTGAACATTGTGGACAACTGACGGTGCATTACCGATTGTCGAAGTCGCGCACTCAGATTTACTGATGCAAGTACACTGAAATACTGCTTTACTCTTAACTGTTTCCTTGTAGATTATGTATGCATTTAAAACCATGAGGTTGATTATGTTAAAGGCTACCTTTTTCCAATATTTAACTGATATTCGTTCATCGAGATAGGTATACAGCATTTTATCCAATTCATCGATGAAAAATAAAGAGCTATCGCGCTGCTTGGTATTTCTCGACATAAAATAAAACAAGCACTATCACGCTGTTCGGGTCTTTTCGTACTCATTTAGAGAAAGCACAGTTGCGCTGTTTGGGATTCTTTGACAGTGTTTTTTCAATACCCCCTGGGACTCAAACGGTTCATGTTCTCATCCCCAGGCAGTGAAATGCAGTTGCATCTTTCTAGATTTTTCTTTCCTTGGCAAAATACTCAGTACAGAAACTTTCCTTTAGCTGAAGCACTTGTCTTCTTGAATTATATTTTATAAAATCCTTATGTATTATTTAACGTGCATATTTGTGTGGTGCTTAAGTGAGTTTGTGTGTACATCTCTTTGAAAAGTAAAAACCTAATGTGATGTGTTGCATTACAGGATGGATGGTAGTTTTATTTGCAGTACTGCAACTACTCATCATGAGAACATGTGGGCATGAGGGTGGGAGTGGGTGACATTGGAGTATAAGGGAAACTACAAAGGTGAAAAAATTCTTACCTCTGAACACAGAGAAACAGCTGTGTGTACTTACTTAGTAGTGAAGGTAGTGTCATTTTCTGACCACATGTAACTTGAAAGGTCAGACAGTAATAGTCCATATGCATGGCCCCTTGGCAGTCTGAGTTAGGAGGGTCCTAAGTTCAAGGCCAGCCTGGTGGACGTGGCTTTCAAATGCAACTTCATTCATGTTCACACCTTTGGATAAGCAAATATTCTGTGTCTTGTGGTTTATGCACATGGTCTTGTCTGCCTTAAGTGTTACAAGAGGATGAATTAGTAGTTTGTATTTAAAGGAAGATTGTTTCATGAAGCTCAGAAGTAATTTTCTCTTCCAGATATACAATGAGAAAGAATTGTTACAAGGGAAGTTGGACCTTCTTAGTGATACCAACATGGTTGACTTTGCGATGGATGTGTACAAAAACCTTTATTCAGATGACATTCCTCATGGTAAGTATTGTTGTTTAATCTGAAGCTCACCTTGTGGAGTTTTGTGGTCTACAGGAGAGCAAAGCCTGGGTGATTTTAAAATTCTTAGAGTAGAAGATAATGTAGAGATTATGAGGTTGCTAAAGGACATTGTTTGCTTCCTACAGACCTTCAGTTCTTTTGTGTGATGTCTCATTATTAGCCTTCATAGTAGACCGCCCTTCCCTTTCTTGTAGTGTAGTTTGTAGTTTCAGCATGGCTCCCTAAGACTAGCACCATTGACCTGGAGAGTTACTTAAGTGATTCAGATTCCAGAGTGGTCATAATTCAAGTTGGAAAATGCCTAGGACAGGTTTCTGTAAAACAAGTGCTTCTTTGACATCGTTCCCTCTCCTTTTTTTAAAAATATACTTAATACAGGATCTACAGGGTCTCACTACACAATTGGACTCATAGTGATCCTCCTGTTTTCAGCCTCCCAAGTGCTGACAGGCGTGCGCCACCACACTCATTCTCAGTCTCTGTTTCAGCGCACCCTAGGGGGCGGGGCTGGGGCCAGGGCCAGGATGGCACCCTGGGGCTTGAACCCTGGTCCCTGTATGCCTAAGCAAGTGCTTTAACCTGCTGAGCTATCTGGCTAGCCCCAACAATTATTTCTTCAAAAAATGTCATAGCTAGGCATAGTACACATCTGTAATCCCAGCTGTTGGGAGGCTGAGGCAGAGGATTGCCGTGAGTTTGAGACTAGCCTGTAGTACAAAGTGATTTCAAGGCCAGACTAAACTACATAGTGAGAGCCTGTCTACACAAAAACCAAAACAAAAATTTGCCTTCTAAGTTTAGAAACTGTGATAGCATTGTTTCCTTTGCTTAAAGAAGTATAATCACTTACTTATCATTTGTTTATTTATTGATTGATCGATTGATTATACTTTAGAGAAGGGTCTACAGGATGTTCAGGGTCTCACGACTAAATTGCACTCATAGTGAGTGATCTGCCTGTTTACAACCTCCCAAGAGCTGGGATTACAGGTGAGCACCCATGCCCAGTCCCACTTGCTGTCTCAGTGTGCCCTGGGGTAGGGCCAGCATGACAGACGCAGAGATCCCATGGCCCCTGCTCCTGCAAGCAGGCACTTTAATCTGCTGAGTTATTTGGCTGGCCTTTTACTTTGTTTAAATAGCTGCGGTGTTTTTCAAAATTTTGTCACAGATCCCCTTCTGTGTTTGAGAAATGTTATTCTAAATCTATAATGAGTAATGGAGAAGGTAAGATATTTCTTATGTCTTTTTCTCTGTTTTGAGATGAAGTTTGCCCTGTTTTCCTGGCTGACCTCAAAGTCCAGGGCTGAAGCGTTACTGTCAGCCTCTTGAGTGACTAGGACTACAGGCATGTGCCACTGTACCCACCAAAAATAAACTGATTCTTCAGTTTCCTAGAAAAACCTTATTATTATGTGGACATTTTCTCAGCCTTTCACGAGGTAATAAGGAACTATAGAGTTTGGTGTAAGAGATTGGAGACTAGATTTATAGCAAAAACCAACCATTGAGCTGGCGAGATGGTTCAGTGGTCTAAAGCACCTGCTTAGGAAAGCTTAGGCAACTGCAGGGACCGTGGCTCGATCCCTGGCACCACATGCTGTGCCAGATCCACTCCCAGGGCAGGCTGTGCCAGCCATAATATTAAAAAAAAAAAAAAATTGACTAGATTTAAATTCCAATTGACCTCATTGAAAAAAATTATGACTGCCATTTTGCCTTCTGCTTACCCCTCGCACAGTGGCTATGTGTACTCCATTTCCCTTCAGTATAGACAGGGACTCCTTCCCTTATGTGCTTTTGTAATGCTAGGTAAAAGGAATTACGACTGGGAAAGAAGGAGTTGGTGGCACTGGTATGTGAATGTATCTGAGGTACATAAGTATATGTGTAGTTTAAGTAAATGGAAATTCTCCAGACGTCGTCATGGTGGCCAGTAACGTGGTTAGCATTCCTCAGCATCACAGCATTCTTTTGCATTTCTTACTAGCTTTGAGAGAGAAAAGAACCACAGTTGTAGCGCAACTGAAACAACTTCAGGCGGAGACAGAACCAATTGTGAAAATGTTTGAAGATCCAGAAACTACCAGGCAAATGCAGTCAACAAGGTAATCTTTTCCTTTTCTTTTCTGACCACCCTGTAGCCCAGGCTGGCCTCAATAGTCCTCTTGCCTCAGCTTCCCCAATGCTGGGATTACAGGCTGTACTACTATACCTGACTAGGAAATCTTTTCTTAACTTGAATTGTAAAAATTCTCTTGGCTTAGTACAAACGTCAAGTTTTATCTATCATTCCGTAGTCAATGTTCACCATTCAGATGATTTCTTCTTCTGATAATTTCCATTTATCTCTATTTTGTAGGAGCAGTATCCTTAGAAGCCAGGGATCCTAGTCCTTTTTAGTTTGGAGGACAGGGTCTCATATGACTATGCCCAGGTCAGCTTCCATCTTGCCGTCATCCTGCCTCTGTGGCATCAGCTGTTCCTCGGTGGGTGCTCAGGCCTATCGTGAAGGTCTGCAATGACTCATTTTATTCTTTTTTTTAATAATTTTTTAATTTGTTTTTTTAAACTTTATGTATTTATATTATGGCTGGCTCAACCTGCCCTGGGGGTGGGGCTCGCGCAGCATGTGGTGCTGGGGATTGAACCGCAGTCCCTGTGGTTGCCTAAGCTTGCCTAAGCTTGCCTAAGCAGGTGCTGTAGACCGATGTAGACCATCTCGCCGGCCCGACTCATTTTATTCTGAGAGTATAAAAAGAGACGTATAATAGTGTGATAGACACACACACATATATATGTATGTACATATATTTACAGGTCTTTGTCTAAGACATTATCTGAGTATGTGTGTGCATATATATATTTCTCTATATGCACACAGCATAAAATGCATAAATATAGCACAGTAATTGTGTAATATTGCTGCCTTCTCAAAAATACAGTATCTTGTTAATACCCTTCCAAATCACAAATAAAAATTCAGAGCCAATTTCTACAATTCTAGTTTGAACACATGCTATAAAAGTAATGGTCAACATGGTAAAATCTAGCAGTTCATCAAATGAGTATGTTAGCAGGCTTACCATAAAGATAATATTTAATTTTAAGCTCTATTTTAAAATACTAGAACCCAACAGGTTTCAATTAGTTATGATATTAAAGACAGCTAGGTCTTTCTTTGGAAACCGAACACATTTTTTCCTAGCTAAAGGGATTTTAGAGAAAAGACAATCACATCAGCACCGTCCCTTCCAGGGCTGCAGGCACATGTGAGAGATCTGTCAGCAGCAGGTGCCTACCAGACGCTGCCGGGGCCCTGGCCTCTCAAGCACACCTGGACTGCTGGGGGCAAATGGTAGATCCTGTGCCTTACAGCCAGTCAGTAGCTCAGGATATCTGCTCTCCCAGAATTGTAACCAGGCATCATCAAATGTTCCCTGGAAGGGGGAGCGGACAGAACAGCTACCAGAAAATCAGCTTTGAATGAGAAAAACTTTTTTCAAAATGTTAACATTGGGCCAGGGAGATAGCTCAGTTGCATAGGTGCCTGCCTAGCAAGCACAGGGTCCAGTGTTGGATCTCTGGTACAAAACAAAAAAATGTTAAATTAAGTTGGACATGTGGTATATGCCTAGAAATCCCAGTTACCCAGGAGGCAGAGGCAGGATGACGGCAACATGGAAGCTGACCTGAGCAAAGTCATGAGACCGTGTGCCCCAGACTAAAAGGGACTAGGATCCTTGGCTTCTAAGGATACTGCCCCTACAAAACAGAGATAGAAATTAGCAGATGAAGAAATCTTCTAAATTGTGAACATTTACTATGGAATGATAGATAAAACTTGATGTTGATGCTATTCCAATCAGATGCTGGATTACAGCAGAAAATGGGGGTGTTTTTCAGTCTGGTCATTAAAGACTAGGGAAAAAATTGAATGCCCCGGTATGCATAAAATGAACACAAGAGGTATTCACCAAATAGCAGAAAAGCTGAGTTCTTTGTCGCTTAGTAGGTACTAGGTTGGAGATAAATCAAGGGATTAAATGTTAGCAAATTTATAATCTAATTAAGTTTCTAAGCTATCTACTTTCCGAGTAGTAATTCTCCCTGGTTCTTTTTAAAATTGCATTGAACTGCTTCAGAAATACCAGCCAGAAGTCTTCTGTATCTGAATGGTATAAGGGTTGTGACAGTTACTCACTGGGACTTCTAGCAGGTGTTAAGATCTCCTGCAACCCTCCCATGTTAAAGTGTCATGCATGCACATTCAGTATTGTGCCCGTGTTGATTTGAATGAGGACATGTTCCCTCTCCATTAAGTTTTCAAATGCAGGCTCGCTCCCAGAGACGTACCGCAGCACGTTCCTCCCTGGCAGCAGGCTCAGAATGGTGTTTAATTTTTTGAGGCTGTTTACAGGAAAGCAGCTGTCCCCACCTGCCTTCTTTTCCTAGTGCCTTGGTTGTCAGCTTGTCTTCTGCTTGTCTGCCAGACGAGTGTGAGAAAGGTGGCTTGAGTGGCACTTCCGTGAGGGAAATACTTGCGTAGGGTACATGGTATGGATATTTCGTAATTCTGCCTGCTTTATTAACTTGGTGACTTTGCCCAAGTATTCTTCAGGTGAAAACTATTGCAGATTACAGGAGGTAAAATTTATATGTAGGAATTATTCTTTTTTTAAAAATATATTTGGGGGCCAGGGAGATAGTTCAGGGGCACAGGGGTCTGCCTGTCAAGTGCAAGGTCCTGAGTTTGATCCCCGATTCCAGGAAAAAAATAAAAATTTAAGATGGATGGATGGATGGATGGATGGATGGATGGATTTGGTATAAAGTCTCATCATGCAGCTTGGACTCATAGTGATCTTCCCGTTTTTAGCCTTCCCAGGGCTGGAGTTACGGTGTGTGCCACCATGCCCACTCTTGGTGGCTGGCTGAGCATGCCTGTGGGCAGGGTTGGCGCCGCATCGGGTGCTGGAGATCAAACAAACCCCGGTTCCTATACTTGCCTGAACAGGCGCTTAGTCCACTGAGCATCTTACTGGCCCCCTTGTTTTTATAGAGCATTTATTTGAGTTTCTAACCTATAAGACTATATTATCTAACAAAACTATAACCATACCACTCTATGGATCACCTCCTGCAGAGACTAACCTTACTAAAAGAATAGAATGTCCTTATTTTATTGCCTAAAAAACTTTGTCTTATTTTATATGTGAAACTGTACATGTCATTTCTAGTTACAGCTCATGAATGCTTGTTTTGTTTTCTGTGGCCTAAAAATCAGGATACTTTTTTCTTTTTCTTATTTAGGGATGGTCGGATGCTGTTTGACTACCTGGCAGATAAACATGGGGTAAGAAGATTTTGTTTTTCAGATGTTTCAGAGTGGTCATGATCTTCGGGCTGGAGAGATAGCTCAGTAGCACCAGTGCCTGCCTGGCAAGCACATGGTCATGAGTTCAGTTCTTGGTGGTACCAAAAACAAAAGCATGCAGAGTATCATGATCTAATAAGGCTAAAGACCAGTGCTATAGAGAATGGTTCATAGCTTTTAAGAATATACTATAACATATGATGTTTTGCAAAGTTCAGTTTCTGAAAGTTAGTATGACAGAAAAATGTGTTTATAATCACCTTCAGTAATACATTTTTAGAATTTTTGAGGCCAGGGAAATAGCTCAGTAGAATAAGCACTTGGCTAACAAGGGCCTGAGTTCAATCCCCAGTCCTGCAAAAAAAAAAAAAAACAATTTTACTTATTCCAAAATAAATATATAACTGTATTTTATCTTAGTGCATACAGCAAACCAAGAACAGAATAGGACACCATTTTTTTCTTTTTAAATTGTTTATTTGTTTGGTACAGAGTCTTGTTACGCAGCTCAAACTCATAGTGATTCTCCTGTCTCAGCCTGTCCAGCACTGGGATTATAGGCATGCACAACCATGCCCAGCTCTGGGGCCAGCATGGCATGTGGTACTGGAGATCAAGTCTCAGGCAGGTGCATAGACTGCTGAGCTATCTCCCCACCCCCCAGGACACCATTTCTTTTCTTTTCTTTTCTTTTTTTTTTGTCTTTTTTGAGACAGGGTCTTGCTATGCAGTTCAGGCTGGCCTTGAGCTCACTTTTGTAGCTCAGGCTGGCCTCGAATTCGCACTGATCCTCCTGCCTCAGCCTCCCAAGTGTTGGGATTACAGGCATGCGGCACCACGCCTGGCTCAGGACACCCATTTCTTAATGGATTCATAAGTATATCAAAGCACTAGATTTGAATTAAAGATACTTAGCACAGTAGAGCCAGTGCTTTGGCAGCCTTGTGGAATATGGAAACACTTGACATTATCAACTTCTTTGTAAACCCCAAACCCACAATTAAAGAAATGTGATAACCTTTCCTTCATTCTCCATTTGTTGTACCTTGTTTTGGCTTGGAGTATGACACATTACCTGTAATTAGTTGTTTAACCTGCTTTCAGGAGTTGTCTGTCATTTAGTTACTATGATGAAAGAATGGCTGACCACTACACACAGCAGGTTCCCATACTAAATATTTGGTGGATTTATCGATAGGCTACTTTGAAGTTCCAGATTTCTTCAGTTTTGCTTTGCTTTTTTTTTTGTTTGGGTTTTTTTTTTTTTTTTTTTTTTTTTTTTTTTTTTTTTTTTTTTTTTTTTTTTTTTTTTTTTGCATTCCATTTAAAAGTGGGCATTTGAAACCAAGCCTTGTGCATGCTAGGTAAGTGCTCTATCACTGAGTTAAATCCCAGCACTGCACATGTTATTTATGTAGAACCATAGAAACAGATGCTTATGCATAGTAGTTAGCTAAGCTGAGTCACCAGGTAAGGGACTCAAACATCAGACCTGCAGCTGTAAGTCAAGTTTGCATGGGCGTGAAGTATGCGTTATGACTAATAACTCTGACATCAAAATGGAAAGTTCAACTGACCAATTCCTGATAAATATCTTAAGAAGCACTGAATTTGTTGAGATTTAAAGGCATAAATGAGTGAAATTTTAAGGTGCAAAATTAACAAATGGAATTTTTTGTTGTTTTAGTTTAGGCAGGAATATTTAGATACACTCTACAGGTATGCAAAATTCCAGTATGAATGTGGAAATTACTCAGGAGCAGCGGAATACCTTTACTTTTTTAGAGTGTTGGTAAGTACTTTTTCACCCCTGTATCCTCTGTTCGTAGAATTTCTCAAAGCATGTATATATTTGTCTGTTAAATTTTCAAAAGATATTAGCAAAACAGAAAAAAATAATTGCTTGTCAGCCTTTTGGCTAAGAGCAAGTGAAGAAAAAAATAAAACCTTTCTCTCATCAAAAAACAGCTACGGGAAGTCTTTTGTTAGAACCTCAGTTTGGAGGAAGCTTTATCTTGTCCTTTAAAGCCAGAAGTACAGGCCACTGGTTACTGTGCAGCAGAATGAGGGATGCAGCTTACTTAGTTTATTGCATCTCAGTTCTTGATTTTAATTCCATATATTGTACATATTTGAACTTGCTCTGGATAACTGTGGAATTGTAGTCTTATTTTTTAACAGTAACTTCTTTCTGTTTACCTATGATCTCAGTGGCACGGTTTGATTGAAAAATTAATACATATTAAAATTTTTAAATAATTACTGCTGCTGGGTGTGGCAGCGCACGCCTATAGTCCCAGCACTTGGGAGGCTGAGGCAGGAGGATTGGTGTGAATTTGAGACCAGCCTGGGCTACAAAAGTGAGCTCAAGGCCAGCCTGAACTGCATAGTAAGACCCTGTCACAAAAAGACAAAAAAGAGAGAGAGAAACCTGTTGGCTGGGGAGATAGCTCAGCAGAATAAGCACTTGCCTGGCCGGCATAAGGGCTTGCGTTCAATCCCCGGTTCTGCAAAAAATAAAAAAAAAAATTGATCCATTTTGGGGCCAGGAAATAGTTCTGTGGCACAAGTGCTTGCCTGGCAAGTGCAAGGTTGTGAGTTGTAGGGATCTGTTGGTCTTACTGTGAATGGTTCTGTCCCGGGGAGACATCGCGGAAGGAATGAGAAAGATAGACAAGAAGATGAAAAGCTGGACTAGGTGGTCACTAGGCTGCCTGATGGGCAAGACTAACTCAATGCATAAATGAAAAGATCTTTTATTTATACCTTTGCAAAGTTTGTATCACATGACACAAGTTTGCTTAGTGACTAATAGTTGGCCTAAACTAGATAGAATCTTTTTCTCAATACTGGGGTAGCTTGTTTGCTTTAGGCACTGAGGCCTAGTCCCACCTACTCGCACTTGATCAATTTTCTGGTTTCCTGCGGCTCCCAACAATGAGTTTGAACCCCGTCCTGCCAAAAAAAACCCAAACAAACTATACATTACTGCAAAAGACACGTTGCCACTACTTCCCCTCACTTTAGACACACTTATCCTGCCCTTGCCATTTCTGAGGCAGGTTTAGAGTCTTTCTGAGTATCTTAGTTGCCGTGTCCTGGCTACCACCATATCTTGAATTGATTCAGAGTTTCCCTTTTATAGTGTTTTTGACCTTGGGGAAGAGCCAGAAGTTGTGTGATGCCACATACAGTGACTTAGCCGTTTGAGTCCCAAGCAGCGCGACTCTGCTGAGATTTTATGTTGAGAAAACCCAGCACATTTCGAACATTGTGGACAACTGATGGTGCATTACCGATTGTCGAAGTCGCGCACTCAGATTTACTGATGCAAGTACACCGAGATACTGCTTTACTCTTGTTTCCTTGTAGATTATGTATGCATTTAAAACCATGCGGTTGATTATGTTAAAGGCTACCTTTTTCCAGTATTTAACTGATCTTCGTTCATCGAGATAGGTATACAGCATTTTATCCAATTCATCGATGAAAAATAAAGCGCTATCGCGCTGCTTGGTATTTCTCGACATAAAATAAAACAAGTGCTATCACGCTGTTTGGGTCTTTTTGTACTCATTTAGAGAAAGCACAGTTGCACTGTTTGGGATTCTTTGACAGTGTTTTTTCAATAGCCCCTGGGACTCAAACGGTTAAGGTAGATGAGAGCACATGGTAATATTTTTATGACCGTCTGCCTTTTCTGGGATGGGATTCAGCAGAAACATTCCCTGCATTTTTGATCACACCTCTTGAGAGACACTTCTGAAAGAGGACTTCAGAACTGCTTCAGAAAGTGGCGAGACTGGGATAAATGTTTCTGAAGTGAGGGAATATTACATAACAATGTGTCTTTTACTGTTAGAAAATTTTAAAAGTGTAAGCATTTGCTGTATATTTTGAACACACCTTGTGTTAGCTTGCAAAGACAGTTTCTTTATGGGTAGGGGGAGTAGGTAAGTTTAAATAGTGACTATTGACCATAAAGTAAATTAATGTTTTCCTTAGTCTGACAAATTCCTGCTTTTGTTAGGTAAGGAAAGTTGTGTGAAGCCATGTTAAAAATCAATCCTTTAAGTTGACAGAATTTTTTCTTATATAATATCTTCTAGAATATTCAAAATTCTCCTTTAGTTAGCTTTTGTAAAACTGTTAACTTGATATTCTTGAATTAGTAAGCAACTTGCTAAATTTCTGATTTCTCTAGTTAAACCCAGAAGTAGGAAAAAGACCTCTTCACATGGGGACTTTTTGCCTTCCAGTTTTAGAAAATGTGTTAGATTTCTTTTCTAAATTTAATTTAATTTTATTGTTTTTAAACCTCACTTATTTATTTGTGTTATGGCCGGCTCAGCCTGCCCTGGGCATGGGGGCTGGCCCAGCATGTAGTGCTGGGGATCGAGGCGCGGTCCCTGCGGTTGCCTAAACTTTCCATGGCAGACGCTTTAGACCGCTGAGCCATCTCGCCAGCCCTGTTAGATTTTTTTGTTAGTTGTCACTGAACCAGGGCCTTTGCATTGAACTGCATTCCAAGCACCTCCCCCTGTTATTTGGTTTTTTGAGACAGGCTCTCCTAAATTCTAGGTTGTCTAGGATGGTCTCGAACCTACAGTCCTGCTTTAGCCTTTTGGAGTGCTGTGATTATAAGTATGCACTACTGCCCCCTGCGTCTGTATCGCAGAAGATAAGACTGGTTGTTGCCTTTGGTTTTTCTAGGAAATTAAGTTTTATTTTTGTGGGGAGAAAAGAGATTGGTCTTAGTGAATCAGGTAACTGAAACTGCATGACTTAAGAAAAATAGTTTTTCTGTTTATAAATGAGTCCTTCATTTACAGTTTAGCTGTGGTTAGCTTGCAAGTGCATTGAAGGTAATCAGTGATGGTAAACTTGTAATGACTTATCAAAGAATTCCATCAGTTTTACTTTGAATATTACCAGGGATTTAAGCGAGCAAAAGTTGATTACTTTGAAAATGTAAACAGCTTAAGCCAGGATTGTAAAATCAGAACCCTGGTATGATTACAGGTACATGAAAAGAGTTGGTTATTCATATCATTTGTTAATGCTGGGAGTGAATTTTGAGAATGAAGATTTAGTGTCGTGTTAGAGTTTCAGCACAGTAAATTTATTGTTGCTGCTGAGTGAGTGAATGTGCCATTTTGCTAAGACATGGAAACTTAAGGTAACTGCTGGCAGCCCAGTTATCCCACTCTTCTAGCATATCCCTTCTTGAAAGCAGGTCAGCATGAAGAGCCAACTATAATGACATGGAGGGGAGCCAGGGTGGTGCACGTGAGCCTGTGGGATTAAAAGCCTTGCGCCCTACAGAAAGCTTTTATTCTCATACGTGATGGGGAAAAGCTTTATTATTTGCCTGAACCTTGCTACAGTTGTTACTTAAAGACTTGCGGGATTTTTATGTTTGTTTGTTCAGTTATGAAGATGCACATAGTTCTATCTTTCACAAAATTAGGTTAGTGTTAACCTTTTACACTGCTGTCAACCAATATTCAGATGGCATTTTGGGTAATTGGGTTGTAGTATAAACACAGCATGCTTTACATTAAGAGCAGTTAGTCTATGGAGATGGGCTAGTTCTTGGAAGCTGTGTGCAAATCATTAAGTGGGAATTGGTTTCTTCCAGTTGGTACATGGACAGAGGTTAATGAGGTCAGGATTAGACGAATCGATTATACTATTTACATTGTTCTTTTAATTTAGTTTGAGCTTTTTATAGCAAAAATAAAAAACTTGTTCTGAATTTGACAGAAAGTGCTAGTGTTGGTTTGGTCAGTTTTATTTTGCTGCAGTAGCTTTTTCATTTCTCAGTTCTTTTCTGGTAGTTGGTTATTCTTCTGAATCTGTGGTTGGAGAAACATAAGCTATGAAAGACCCATTGTACCTGCGATCAGAGTTTAGAATTTGACTCTCCCAGTGACCTATTGTAGGTCAGTGTATAGTGTAAAATTCAAGCTGTGTCACCCTGGAATCTGCCTTTCTCATAGAGACTTGGTTGGTTTTAGAATGCATTGTAGAACGTTTAGGAGATGATTGGTAGGAACTTTTTAATACTTTATTTTAAAAGTTCACTGAATTTTGTGAAAATTTGCCCTCACCTAGAGCCTTTGGTCTGGCTCCACAATATCACCCGTTGCTCGTTTTTAAAATAAAAGTGGCTTTAAGATACTGGAACTATTTGTGATCCTATTTTTGTAAATATTTTTCCCTCCCTTGGGATTTAAGATATATATTGATTGATGATATTTAAAACTTACTGTGGGAGTTTTAGGACAGCTAGAGCTAGGTGACACCCACCTACAGTCCCAGGTGCTCTGTAGTTAGAAGCAAGAAGGTCACTTGAGCTGGAGGCCAGCCTGGGCAATAGGCCAACCCCACCCCCAGCCCCCACAAAAGCCTATATAAGGGTGACTTCTGGAAACATTAGGGTTTTAGGCTCAAGTTTTGACTTGAATGTGCCCTGTTATAAAATCAGCATAAAAAGTCTATTTCATAGATTCTCAACATAGATTTTCATATTTTAACACCTGTAATTGCAGTATGTCTTAAGTTTACTGTTTTGGTTTTAGGAGTACAAGGTAATAGTGTGTCTTAAGATTAATAGATCTTGGACTAAAATACTTCAATGCTAAGATTTCTTAAAATTGTGTGTCTAAGTCTTTAGATTCTTTTTGTTACTGGATACTATTCATATAATTTGTTCATCTGTTGAACATTATAGTTAACCTTTGGTTTTTGTATTACAAATGAAGTTGTCATAAATATTCATGTACATGTATTGTGGATATACACTGTGACAGAGCTTTGGTTACGTGGCTGTGATTCAAAGTTTAATTTATGAATATAGTCTATTTTCCTGCTTTTAGAGTTTGCTAAATGCCATTTGGCACATTTGAGGTAATCACTGCCATCCAAGAGAGGTGGGCAGAGTCTGTGTTCTAGTTCAGGTAACCTACAGTACTCTGACATCCTTTCCGTTGTTACTTTATTTTGTAATGTATTTGGTTGTTACAGGGTCTCACTATTCAGCTTGGACTCAGTGATCCTCCTGCTTTCAGCCTTCCCAGTGCTGGGATTGTATACATATGCCACTATGCCCAGATTTGGTGGCAGGCGTGGGGCTGGCACAGCATGTGGTGCTGGGGATCAAACCATGGTCCCTAAGCTTGACTAAGCAGACTCTTTAGCTCGCTGAGCTATCTCGCTGGCCCCTCCATTGCTGTTTTGATAATATCTCAAATTTATTAGCTTCACATTTACTGTATCAGTTCATTGCATTATTGAAGTTACACAACAACTCAGATGGTTTCTGTTAATGGTCTTTATGTTATAAATTAAAGCTAAAGTTTGCATGGCCCAACTACTTTTAATAGCAAGAGGTAGTCAGAATGTTTGGTTGTTGGGTTTCTATACTTGTCATACAGTTTAACTTATGTTATATGATAGTATTTTATGATATTACCACTTAACGTGCTTGGGAAAGAAGTTTATTTAAATTTCAACTTGGGTTGCTGTAGCAGTGTGTGTGGTTTTTTTTTCCGTCTTCTGTCCTCACTTCTATTGCTGTAACACCAATCAGTTCAGTCATTTAACTTCTTTTGCCTTCTGAGTGAATGCCACTTCATTCATTTTTTATATTATCCTCATCCTCATAGGAGTTTTGAGCTTGTCATCCTCTTTCAGCACTGAGAACAGTAGGGTGGCTCTTAGACCTTGTGTGGGCTATGTACAGGATAAAATTATCTTGGTTGTAAGTGTGATTTTGAGAAAGCTACACTCCTTTGTGCATTATTCCCCTATAAAATGGGGATAAAAAAATTACCTAATTTTTTGGGGGGTTTTGTCAACCCCTATATAATAGAAAACTATTGTTTATTACTAGTATATAATTCTGGTATAGAATTCTTTCCATAATGACTATTAGTAGTAACCAGTGGGCTTCCCACTCCCCCTTTTCTTCATGACACCTTTCATCTTTGTTGTAATTTGGAAATTTCTTTCACTTTATACATAACTTTTCATTATGTTGTGAAATTCATAAGTTTGAATTTCCTTTATTGCAGTGATTTTAGTGGCAGATTTCTAAAGTTTAGGTCACTAAAGTTAGTGTCCATAACATACAGGTTGTGAATCAGACTAAAAAGGTGCTGCTGTTTTCCTTCTTTAAAAGTTATCTCTTTATTTTCTGATCTAGACTAGATATCATAGTCATGAGTGTTTTTAATAGTTTATTTGGGACATGTGATCTAGTAAGGACTTGGAATAGCTAGAGCTTGGGGACCAGTAGGCAGGCATGTGAGTAAGGCTCGATGGGTATATGTATGTTGTCTTTTTCTTCCACAGTACTCAAAATACTGTGATTTGTTACCTGTGATTTCTTACATAGGTTCCAGCAACTGACAGAAATGCTTTGAGTTCCCTCTGGGGAAAACTGGCCTCCGAAATCTTAATGCAGAATTGGGATGCAGCCATGGAGGATCTTACTCGTTTAAAAGAGACTATAGATAACAATGTGAGTCATACTTTTCCAGAATGATTCTCTAAAATTTCTGTGTACGCTACATACTTTCTGATAAAGAAAAGCACTGTGCACTATAGGAAAAGAAAAAGAAGTTTAAATTTCAGATTAGCTTTTTGTTGACCTGACCAAAAACCCCCACAGTGGGTTGGCTAGTTTCACTTAGCCTTGGAGAATGTCAGACTTCTTTGGCTTTCAGCGCAGTCTTTTTTTGTGTTCGAGATACAGTGGTTTCTATGGTAAGGGACAGGGCAGCACGTTAGTGTCAACCCTTACTGAAAGTCCTGTGCACTGGGTGAGAGTTTTTGTCTATACTAATAAAACCACTCATTACTTTAGTTCCTGTTTTTCTGAATAGTTTTTGAACTGATTGTAATAACTTACAACATCTAAGTGTGGGGGAATGTGTATTTTTGATTCTGTCCCTTAACAACAGTGTGTCAATTTAGACCATGGAAGACATGACAGAGAAGGATTGGGTCAGACTTGGGTCTTGATGACATTCCTACACGCCTTCAAATGGCCTAATTTTTAATTACAGTTTTGAAATTGGTGTTTGTCTCCTCACCTCCTGTATTAATTTACCTTGTGTATACCTTTCTCAATTCTGCAGTCTGTGAGTTCTCCACTCCAGTCCCTTCAGCAGCGAACATGGCTCATCCATTGGTCTCTGTTTGTTTTCTTCAACCACCCCAAAGGTCGAGATAATATTATTGATCTCTTCCTTTACCAGCCACAGTAAGTTGTTTCACTGAATAATTTTGGTCGTAGTTTCTGAAAGTAACCTAAAATGTGCTTTTCCCTATCGTTTGAATTTGGTGCCCTCCATGTGTTTCCTTCCTCCTGTCATGGATCTGCTAAATAACAGAAAAGGTCACATTAACCCTTTGGTAATCAGTTTGACAAAGTGTGCTCTAGGCTCTCCAGCTGCTACTGGGAGCTCCAGGGGGCTTGTGTTGTAGTGAGGACAAGCCTAGAGCTTTCGTTGCTAGTAGCCGACTGCGGCATGCATGTGGCACTTTGCCACCACTGCTGCAGAATCCTGGGACTTGCCCTCAGAGAACTAACTGGGAGGCACGTGCTAGCAAGGCTTTGGGTGTTCCATAGCGCGTGTACTGTGCAGACAGCATAGGGCGGATGCTCTTGGTCTTTGTGCACATACTGCTCCCTGTTGCGTGTGGCACGGTGAGCATCTGTGGGCTTTGGTACACACAGCGAGAACTCAGCAGCACCTGCCACAGATCCTAGGGCAGAAGCCTTTTGTATCATCTTTGACCTGCCTGGATTTTAGTCCTACACAGCTTTATGAACAACAACACTGTTGGCCGAAAGCCGTTTTTGAAAGTTTGCTCTTCCCATTTGAGCTCAGATGCTTCTTCTGAAGCTTCTTGTTTGGTTGGAACAGTGGGGAAGCAAAACCGCTTTATGCAGAATCCTCAGATGAGAAGATAATTTACTTCTCTCTGCTTCCTTCAGACTAAACCTCTGGTTTTACTAGTTAACAGGTTTTTAGGCTCTGCTATCTTTCTGCCTTCTTTGATCACTTCCATTTGTCCACACCTTTGAAGTTTAGGTCATCATAATAGAAACATACTGTGCGATTGGCTGAACTTTATCTCTTGAAATGGGAGTGTTGGCCCCTGCTCTCTGTAGCCCAGAGGTGCCACTGCAGTCTTCAGGGGTGCTTCAAGGCCTGGCTTGCGTTGACTACACCATTAGCCAGGTTCCCAAGAAACACTCTTGAGCCATATTTTTGTCATTCAGTAACCTACATGAAAAATTTGTAGTTATGTTACAATTTATTTTGTTTTCTGTTTGTTGTTGGTGACATGATTTTAGCAGATTTTAGATAACAAACTAAGATTTTTAACATTCTTTCACATTTTAACTTAGAAAAGTATAATTTGAAACTAGATGGTGAAATATCCTATATCAAACAGCAGTGAAGATGATAAACAACCTGCTTGAAAATTGTTTCTGTAATTTTAAGCTTGAAATGTTACTCTACCGATATTTTGGATAGGTTGATAGGCTGTACTAAGTTAAACTTCAGTCATTTTAATAAATGTACCTTAGGTGTTTTTAAAAGAAAGATTTTTTACACTAAAGTAAATACCCCTTTAAATTGTTAGCAGACTCACCCATGACTTTAAGAGAAATTTATGTTAACGATATAGATGAAAAACATTCAGTGAAGTACCAGTGATTTTATGTGGAAAAGCGGACTGATTTTTAGAAGGCATGTGTTCTGTTTCTGCATTGATTATTAAATACTGAGTCTGGTTAATAAAATTTTCGCAGCCTGGTTTACTTTTCATATAATATGGTCACTTAAGGGGGCCAGGGAGATAGCTCTGTGGCACAAGTGCCTGTCTGGCAAAAAGTGCAAGGTCATGAGTTTGAATCCCAATCCTGGGGAGGGGAAGAAAAAAATATGGTCATTTAAGATCGGTATTAATACATCGAGTCACTATTCACATTTTCCATAATAGTGGAATTTGTTTTGTTGTTGTTTGAATGAGAGAAGGCACTGATAAGTCAACGTGTAGACCAGCAGAAATTAGCAGCACAATTATCCAGCCTATCTGCATATATACAGTTTTTTAATTGTTTAAATTTTTTTCCTTTTTAATTTTATGTGCATGTGTTTTAACCAGTGTTGCAAATTTATATCTGGTAACCTAAACAAATAATTCGAAGATACCATTATGTACTGTAGGGCCAGGGATATGGTTCAGTGGGCGTTAAGCACCTCCCTGGCAAGTATAAGGTCCTGAGTTCAGTCCCCAGTACAACAGCAACAAAAAAAACACATTATACAATACAACAACCATTGTATGTCCATGCCAGAATGTACTGACTGTAGATTTAGTGCATAATAAGCCATACAATGAATCCAAAATTGTGTTTTGAGTGTTTAAACGCAGAGTAAAGAGTTCATTTATGCCTTGAATATTTAATGGAACCCTTCAGTTAAACTGGCCACCCGTAACTGTCCTTCTGATGGACTACTCCTGCCACTGGAACCAAGACCAGATATGTTTTTCAACATGTATATCACCCTGAACATTTATGTGAACGTTTCCAAGGTTGCTGTTTTGTCTGTTCATGGTTCTGCCCGGGATCACTACCTCTTACTCTCCTGTCCTTTTTAAAAGCTTTTTTACTTGTGACGTCAACAGTTACAAGTTACATGGTTGTGTAGTATTTGAGACATACCAGTACTGGATGAATCTGGAATATCCAGAAAGATGGCCCAGTAAGTCTGTGCAAGAAATTTGGGGGTATAGGTGAATGAGTAAAGGAGTTACAAGCGCCTCTTTCTCCTTCCTTCCTTCCTTCCTTCCTTCCTTCCTTCCTTCCTTCCTTCCTTCCTTCTTTTCTTCCTTCCTTCCCTTCCTCTCTCTCTCTCTCTCTCTCTCTCTCTCTCTCTCTCTCTCTCTCTCTTTCTCTTTCTTTTGGAAGGATGTTCAGAGTCTCACTGCTAGATCGGACTCGTAGTGATGGGCCTGTTTATGGTCTCCCAAGAACTGGGATTGCAGGTGTGCACCACCATACCCAATCTCAGTTGCTGTCTCAGCATGCCCTGGGGGTGGGGCCTGCACAGCAAGCCCTGGGATTGAACCCCTGGCCCCTGTGCCTACTTGCAGGTGCTTTAATCCACTGAGCTATTTGGCTGACCCTACAAGCCCATCTTTAAACTACATTTGTCTTACAAAAATCTTTTATGAGAATTTTTAACTCAGTAATTAACATACTTCTCAGTATTTGTGGAGATTAATCAGATGTATCCTAAAGAAAAGAGATTTTAAAATTATGCTAGTATTCAGTATTTTTTTCCCTGACCTAAAACCTGTAAGGTTGTCCTAAGACTGGCTGTGACGCCCATGTCAAGGGTGGGAAGATAAGCCTGTCCTGCAGAACAGATTGGACTTCAACTTTGGAGTCTGTCCTCTGGGCTCCAGTCCTGATGGTGCCTCTGGTGGGCTGAGGGTGAGGAGTTCTCTTCCTGACTTGGCCCTGGGAATCCAGAGCATTGCCTTTGTCTGGTGCCCCTTAGGAGGGAGCTTGGCTCTCCTGTGTTCTTTGCAGTTTGTAGCATGAAAAATGACTACAAATTGTATGTGGGTGTAATTGTGTATATTCAGTATGTGTGGAATATGTGTGTATATTCAGAAAGGAACATTAAATTCATCTGACTTAGATTTCCAAGCAATAAAAAGAAACATAAACTAGAAAAACAAGAGTATTTGAACCTCCCCCTTTGAAAATTTTGTAACACGAGGGTAAAAACCAAGTAGTTTGACTACTGGCAACTTTTTTGTAAGATTGTAAGAAAATGCTTAATTCATTAGTAGGAGCATTTGTTATAGATGTTAGAAATAAAAAGTAATGCAATTGAGATCCTAGAAATTCTATTTAAGATAAAAAAATCAAGTTTTTACAGAAAGGAAAGCTTGCAAATATATAATTTCTTTTAAAGTAAAATAGAGATTCATCATCATAGATGTACAATAAAAATAACCTTAAGACATAAATTATCAAGCTACATTCTGCAAACAGGCTTTGATTCATTTTTTCTTGGTTCATAGACCCTGTCTGTCTGTCTCGATAGATCTTTCTGTCCATGGCTTTCACCCCCAGCAACACAAAGTGGGCGAAAGACAAGTATGTGAGTTCTCATTATAGTTGGCAGTAATTTTAAACATTTGTCGGTTTTAATGATACAAACCTCTAAATTGGAACCCAATTAAAGTTCAGCCGTCGAGATAGCTCAGCAGACCAAGCGCCTAGGCAAGCACAGGGACCAGGGTTTGATCCCTGGCACCATATACAGTGCCACACCCATCCCTAGGCCCACTGAGCCTGTCATGGAGTCTGGGCATGGTGGCCATACCTGTAATGCCAGTGCTGGAGAGGCTGAAAACAAGAGGATCTCTGAATCGGAGCTGTGTAGTGAAACCCTGCACCAAATACATTAAAAAATAAAAAATACTTTGAAATAAATAAATAAATAATGTTATATTTAATAAAGGAACTCCATTGGTCTTACTACTGGGCCTGCATTTTAAAAATTATACTCAGTGTTTGAGTTTTAAAAGTAAAATAACTTGGAAATTTGTCTTCTCTTTTGACATGAATACCAGCATAGTGATGTTTTTCAATTTGTCCACAAAGCTGAAAATATTTACTTGCTACTTTGCAAAAATTATTTCAGCTCCTGGCATACGCTGAGGAACAGATTTCCCAGGGAACTAAGTCATCTGCCGTCAGACATAATGGAAATCTATATAGTGTCAAGATACCAAGTTAGGATAAGTAATAGGAAATACAAGTTTCAAATCATGCGTGATAAAGTCGTAGTTTGCTGTTCCTGTGTGATTTTATGCGAGTCCCATAAATGTGTACTGAAATTACCTGTTTCAGAACTAATAATAAATCATTCATAGTTTGTGAGCACTTAGGGGGTAGAATGTTTAAATTAAGACTCAAGTGTCTAGGCCTTAGACCTTGGCAGGTATGTGTTTGCAGGAGCAGTTGGTGTGGAAGGAGCTCTAGGGAAGGAAGCAGGAAGCAGGCAGTGGGGCTGGGTGGGCAGTTTGGGGCTGGGTGTCCAGCAACGAGAAACAAACTTTATGGACAAATTGTTCAGAGCTTGGCATAGTTCCTGGCACTCACATGTCAGCTGGTACTTACTGGATAAATAATTGAGCCGCTATTTAAGAAGGAATACACTGAATGACTGACAGTCATCTGCTGCTGGTCAACCCAACAGCAGGATTGTTGAAGTAGCCAAGATCCTCTTGACCTGTGTCTGACTTCTCTTCCCTTTTTTCTAATTGCCACTGCTACCAGTTAACCTAGACTGTGAAATACTGTAATTGTATACCTCACCATGTTGTCTGCAGTTATTTGTACCCTGAATTCTCTATGGAAGATCTTGATTTTGTTCCAAGTGCTTTGTGCATATGTTTTTATCCACTTTTTCTAAGGGTTGAATGAAAGTCATAACTTGCCTTGTGGAATATCCTAATAGCACTTCTAAGGACATTCTAAAACACATCATTGTAAATTTGAGAATACTGGTTGGCATCCTTATTTAGATTCTTCTCAAAATTGGATTCCATTTGTTTTCTTGGAAGACATGTGCTTGAATGTTGTTTTGTTTTGTTTTATTTTGTTTTGTTTTTGGCAGGACTGGGGTTTGAACTCACGACCTTGCACTTGCCAGGCAGGCACTTGTGCCATGGAGCTATCTCCCTGACCCCTGAATGTTTACTGTTAAACATTGGCAGTCTTAGGCTAGTAAATAGTACATTTGAACGCACTGCCCAAATGTTTCCTACAACTCCCACTGGGTTATAGGTATAGGTATAGGAAACTGGGCATGTTACTAAATGATTTTTCTATTTCTGTCTTAGGTACCTTAATGCAATTCAGACAATGTGTCCACATATTCTCCGCTACCTGACCACTGCAGTCATAACAAATAAAGATGTTCGAAAGCGCCGGCAGGTGCTAAAAGATCTAGTGAAAGTTATTCAGCAGGTAAAACTACTTCTGTTGATCTTCTTAAAGTACTAAAATTTAGATCTAATCTGTTGTTTTTAAAGTAAGAACTCTTGGTTCACAAAGGTCAATATCTTTTTTAAAAGTTTGTGGGGAGAGGCTGGGGCTATAAACTTTATTCAGCTTTAAACTGAATACAGTAGTACTAGTCCCAAAATTGGCCAAAAACTGTGACTTTGCTTATTGCTACTTGTTGAACTTATAGGAAATAGAAATAGGAAAAAGGAAAGAATTTAAATCTTTCTTTGATCTAAAAATAAATAAAACAGAAGTAATTGTTGTCCACTAGGGCCTGGATACCTTTCGTCCTGGGGGTGTTCACCACTGTTTATTAAATAAGAGGCTTGTAGTCATAGGAAATCTGAAAACTTTGGAATGATTATAGGTTGAGAATTTAGAGAACTTGGTTTGGGAGATACTGTATAAGCTGAAGGTGTGATCTTCACTTAGCAGGGGAGCTGTTGTTTTGAGAATGTGGCAATGTACAAGACTGTTAACTGTGAGTGAATGAATGAATGAATGAATGAATGGTAAAGAACAAAACACGACCATTGAGATATAGGGACAGCCTACTAAACAGGTAGCTCTAACTAGACATTTGGTTTCATTTTGTAGGAGTCTTACACCTATAAGGACCCAATTACAGAATTTGTTGAGTGCTTATATGTTAACTTTGACTTTGATGGGGCTCAAAAGAAGCTTAGAGAATGTGAATCAGTAAGTACAAGCTTTTACTTACGAATGCAATGCGTTTTTACAGTTTTGGATATTGTAGATTTAATCTGGCAGTGTCTTAGGTAATGAAACAATTGTATCAGAAGTATGTTGATCTTCATGTGACAGATTTAGGAATGTGGTATGATATCATGTTGACCTAAAACCCTGGGGATTTTAAATGTACAGGTAAATCTTTAGTTTCATGTCCTAAATGAGTATTTGTGTGCAATATTTCACATATTCAGGCAAGCTCACTTTGAATTACATGTTTCCGGTGTGGCTATTGTATTTCGTAGATGGAATTGACTTATAATTTTTTACCATGATATTAAACGTTTGTTTTAAACAAGGCAGTGTGTGGTCATTTCAAATTGTGTAACTATTACATATTGCTTACTTTGGTTAGTAGAAATTAATGTTCTTTGAGAGCAACTGTAAAGTTACATTAGAGTGGTTTTTATTTATTTTTATTTTATTTTATTTTATTTTGTATGTTAGGGAAAGGTCTACAGGGTGTTCAGAGTCTCACTACTAGATTGGACTCGTAGTGATCCACCTGTTTACAGCCTTCCAAGAGCTGGGATTACAGGTGTGCAACACTACATCCAGTCTCAGTTGCCATCTCAGTGTGCCCCAGGGCCAGGGACAGCACGGTAGGCCAGGGAATCAAACCTCTGGCCCCTGTGCCTGCTTGCAGGCACTTTAATCCACTGAACTGTTTGGCTGGCCCTTAGAATGGTTTTGAATTATTTTATTGTTTTAAGAAACTAAACAATGAACTTGAATGTAGCTACATTTAGCAGACCTACACATTACATATTTTGAACTCAAATTTTGAAACAAAATAGACATTTTGTTGATAAAGTCTGAAATCATATTTCTCTACGATTAAAAGTACACAACTAGAGGTGACTCTCAAACATTAGACAAGTAGGAAATTAGAATTGTTTGATAATTTTTGTTCATTAAAATAAATACTCTTATTGGTATCTGTTCATTAAGCTAAGTATTGGGGCTTTGGGAATCCAGAGGAGTCAGAAAGCCAGGGAAGAGAGTGTTCTATTTTAATTTTATTACCTGTGTATGGAGTAAGAACCTCCCTTTTGCATCATTATCTTCATCATTATTATTGTTTGTGGTAGTTCTCCGTGTCTACTTTTTTCTGTTACAGAGATCGTTTTTATGGAAGGCCAGTTTTAGTGTGTGTGCTGTCAAAGTGATCACGGGAGGGTGTTGTCTTACTATGTAGGCGGAGTATTAGGTAGGACAAAGGTGCAGTAGAGTGAGGAGACATTGCAGGGTGGGAGTCCTTTTACTGCTTATTTAAATTTTCAGAGGTGTAAAGATAGCTCTAGAGAGTGCCCAGTGTAAACTCAGATGGTGGACTTGTAGTGAATGGAGCACCAAGTGAAATGGACATCTAAAAGTTCTTAAAAATAGTTTGTTGGCATTGTTAACTTTTCATTTTCTATTTTGCACACGTAGGTCCTTGTGAATGACTTCTTCTTGGTGGCGTGCCTTGAGGATTTCATTGAAAATGCTCGTCTCTTCATATTTGAGACTTTCTGTCGTATCCACCAGTGTATCAGCATTAAGTAAGAGGCCTGATTTGATCCTTATTCTCTGCTTTTGATTTCTTAGAAATTTCCATATATTTAAAGTGACACTTAATAGCATTGTAGTTAATGGGAGCTTTGTTTGTCTGATTCAAAGAAAAGAAAATACTTTGATAGTGACCTGTGCAAATCGCAACTTTGGTTGAGCTCTGGGATGCTGCCAGCTCTGGAGTTCTTCAGCGTTCATGTGTGGGGCACTCCGTTGGATTCGGAGGAGCAAGTTGGAGGCAGTGTGTGGTTCTCAGTTACCTTTTTAAGGAGTAAATACTATTAAGCTATGATGTAGAGAGAAAAATAAACAGCTTTAAGTGGTTTTCAGCAGTAGTTTAAATGAGAGTTAATCCTTTGTAAATCAAATTCTGTTGAAAGACCACTCCATTTGGTAATCATTTCTACAAATTAAGTTTGTTTTATTTAATTATATATTTGAGTTCTATGGTAAACTTTTATGCCATCCTAAAATGTTGAAACCTTGAAAAATTATGGTAAATTTTAGATGTAATTTTATGTTGTGTGAGAAAATTATGAAATGTACATAACTTATAAAACTAATTTTCCATATTAGAGTTTAAAAAATAATTACTGCCATTTGGCCACAGATGAAGTCCAATATAAAA
>PVKN010003500.1:0-36961 GCA_004027915.1 Capromys pilorides
GAGCAGCTTTCAGAGGAGACAAGGCAGGACAGGTCTATCCTTCATCCTCAGTAGCCTGAAGGAGACTGCCACCCTCCTTCCTGCCCTCACTCAGGAACTCCCAACTCGAGTTTTCAAAGACCAGGAGAGCAGTCCCTCACCCCCTCACCCCTGCTGCCACTGTCAGCAACTGGAAGACGTGGGCTTAGCATCGCTGACTCCTCTCGATTAATTTAGCCCAGTCCAGCCTGGGCTCCCGGGCAGGGCTCCGCTCATGTTTTAATGGTGTGCTCATTAGCTAGGAGGTTCAGGGAGGGACAGTTGCTCTTGATGCCACCCAATTAAAGCTGCCCAAAGCTGGCTCAGCAGGAGGCTGGGAGACAACCCTGTCAACACCCCCTGGAAACAGGCTCAGTGGCAGGGAGCTGGCAGATGAAGATGACAGACAGAGGGACACTTAGTCTGCAGGCTGGGGGCCTGGGATGTGGAGAACTGCCCAGGTCAGCTAGGACACCTACCTGCTGGCCACTCCTCATCCACACTTGCCTCCCTCCCAGCCTCAGTTTCCCCAGCTAAAGACTGAATGAGCTAAAAGCAATGCAGAGAGATATAAAAATAATAGCACCAATTACTGAGTATGTCCCACATGCCAGGCTGTGCTAAGTTATTTCACTCCACCCGCAAAGTCAGTCCTCCCAATAGTCCAGGGAGCTGCTATGAATATTCATGCCTTAGTCTTCGTGTAGACAAATGCTTTCTTCCCTCCTGCTGGGAACCAGTGCTGAGTCACTGTTTTAGAAACCACAATCTCCCCCAAGGTAAACACATCATGTCACATTCTGCTATCAGGGGTCAGTGTACTAGGGTTCTCATCTTCGCCAACACTTGCTATAGTTCATCTTTTCAATTTTAGCCCTACTACTAGGTGTGAAATAGTATCTTGTTGCAGATTTAATTTGCATTTTCCTAATGATTAAGGGTGTTGAGAATCTTTTACTGTGTTTATTTGTTTCTTTAGGTGTCTGTTTAAATATTTAAAGTTAGGCAAGGCACAGTGGCACTTACTCGTAATCTCAGCTCCTTGGAATTGCTACTGAAGGTTCAAAGCTAGCCCGCACAATTTAGCAAGTATTTTTATAGAGGGGGGCTGGAGATGTAGCTTAGTGATAGAGTGATCCCAGATTAGGTCACCAGTACCGTAAAAATAGTAAAATAAAATAAAAAGAGCTAGATTCAATCTCCAGTACCATAAAAAGAACGGCTGTGTATCTTGCATTGTTGAATTGTGAAAGCTCTTTACATATCCTAAACAAAAATATTTTGTCAGATAAATGCTTTGGAATCTTTTGCCCAGTCTATGCCTTGTATTTTCACAGGGTAAAATCTCAAGCACCCTGGGTTTGCAAACAAACCCTCCTGGGAGACACAGGGGATGTGGCCCTTGGGGTAGCCACCTCAGCATGGTGTCCAGATCCTCCTTGGTGGGCCCGTCCTGCATTTCCAGATCCTCTGCCTGTGTCTGTCCTCGCTGACCCAGAAGTGGCCTCTCACCTTGACTCTGGCATTACCTTAGGGGCAGGGTAGACTTCACTCCAGATCCCTTCTTGGCCCCACACAACCTAGAGGACTTGGTGAAGGGCCCACCAGGACCACAACACCTCACAGAGCCCCACTTCTGTTCCTCCACAGGCAAAGTAGGACTATCTCAGGGATTTGGGAGGTAGGACAAGTCTGTGTAAATATGATGGCACCTGGCCTCATTGACACCTCCAGTCACCCTCCTCCTGCCGTTCACACCTGGCATAGACACTTCCAGCCTGAGCAGCATGGGCCACATCACAGACAGATGTAGAAAAGTGAGTGCAAATCCTTGGGAGGTCCCAAGGACAGGTGCTCCTTCTCCAGGTCTGGGATCTCCACCCAGGGTCCTTGGCTATCATGCTATGGGGACAAGAAAGCAGCCAGCAGAAACCCACATGGTGACAAGCAGAGCCTGAGCCACCAGCCACGGCGGGGGGGGGGGGGGGGGGGGGGGGGGGGGGGGGGGGTAGGGGGAGATAACCTTGGATGTAGGCCTAGGCCCAGCCAAGTCTCTAACAATGCAGAAGACCCGGCCAACTGGACTGTAACCTCAGGCCTGAGTGCCCCTGAGACAGGACCTTATGTCTCAGTCACTACAAATTCTTCACCCCAGAAATCATGTAAGATGCTACATATTTGTTACATTAACTTGATAACTATTTGGGGTAGTTTGTTACACCACAAAAGACAACTAATACAGAAATAGTGCACTCTGTGAACCAAAAGAAAGTGACAACCGCGCATAAAGTAACAGTAAACTAAAATAAATTTGCAAATTAGAGAGCACTCTGTTGGACTTAACGCTTCCTCTATTATCATAGTCTATCTTCTCGAGGCAAAGCACAGTGAAGATGGGGCTGCAGGGTCCCCATGGCTCTGTTCCCACATTCAGGAACCCTAGATGGGTGCCAGGCCCTGGCCGGGTACCCCATTCACATGGCAGAGGCCCGACAGCTGGCACAACGCAGCCTCTCTGGGAGAGGGTGGCAGGTGATACTTCCCAAAGATGACTGTACCAAAAATGGTGCCTGCTGCTGCTTCTCCGTACGGTGTGACCTTGGCCTTCCTCCCACCATATGTTGGGTTTCCTCTTCCCTCCCCGTGACTCTAGGCCGATCCTAGCATGTGGCAGAGGCGAGGCCCTTGGTCCCTGAATGGGCTACACTCTCCACCTTGTTGCCTTGAGGTGGTCAGGCCTGGATCCAGTCACCATGCTGGCTGTGGAGGGGACTGAGGACCTCAGCCAGTTTTAAAGAACTCGCAGCTCCTGCCAGAGAACCACATTGGTGCACTCCAGCCACAAGGGACTAAGACAAGATTTTCTCATTGGACTCTGTCCAAAGTCCAGATCCATGAGTAGCTTAAGTAAACATTTTTGATTTGAGGTAGTGTGTTTAGATAGTCATCACACAGCAGCTGTCACCTAGACAGGGATATGTTATTCCAAAGGCCCTGTTTTGAAGGTCAGCTATGCAACCTGTGTGTGACACTATTAGGAGGTGGTGGATCCTGTAGAACCTGTAGCAGGGCTGGCAGGAGGAAGTGAAGTCACTGGGGTCCTTGAATGGGATCTAGAGACCTAACCCCTTCCTGTCTCTGCTGTCCAGTCATGAGATGAGGAGCCTCTTCTGCCACATGGCCTCACCATGATGCAGCAAGCCCAAAGCAGCAGGGCCGTGGGACCATGGACAGAGACCTCTGTCACCATGAGCCAAAATAGACCTTTTCTTATCACTTTGATTATCTCAGTAACAGGGACTGTCTTTGACACAGAGAAGGAAAGCAGCTTAACACAGTTAGTAACTATGTAAAAATTTTTAATTGGTAAGTGCGGATATCCACAAAGTAACATCTTTAAAATTATGTTATTGCAGTAAGAGTATGATGACTACAATCCCAATACTTTGGAAAGCTGAGGCAGGAGGACTGTAAATTCAAGCCCAGCCTGGGCAACTTTGTGACTTAGCAAGACCCTGTTCCCCACCCCAAAAAAAAAAAAAAAAAATACAAAAAGGGCTGGAGATGTAGCTCAGTAAAAAGGCCTTGGCTTTAATCCCCAGTATTGGGGAAAAAAATCAAGGAGTCATCTTATTACGATAATAATAAAGAAGCCTTCATGAAGAAGCCTAAAGATGAATGGTAGGAAGGAACTTTAAATGAGTAGATGCTACACTACACACCTGTAATGGTTTGGGGGTTTTGCAAGGTGAGCAATATAGTACAGGACACGTTTTCTTTTTTTTTTTCTTTTTTTTTTTGGCGGAATTGGGGATTGAACTCAGGCCCTTGCACTTGCCAGGCAAGTGCCTATTCTACTGAGCTATCTCCCAGTCCCTATAATAGTATTTTATAACGAATCACCCAAGAACCACATATTACAAGTTCAGGAAATCTATTCACACACTAAAGACTGACGAATCCAGTTGAGGCCTAGAGCTCATAACAATGCCTCCCACCAGTCTGACTAGAGGCCTAGAGCCCACAACCCACAATAATGTCCCATGCAGGCCCACTTCATGAGTGTGTGCTGCAAAGGCCCAAAGGGCAGTGGTGGAAGCTAGGAAGTCTATGCCAGTGGGACAAAGGATCTGCACTAGCAAGCTGAGGGATCTGAAATGGAGCTAGGAAGCAACACTCCAGGCAAGCACCAGAGCTCCACCAAATGTACCACAGCCGTTCTCAGCCACAGTGAGGTCCTGAGCTCCTCCAGCGATGAAGAAAGCCAAGTTCCCATCAGGAAAGCCAATGCAAACTTCATGAGGCTGAGAAGTGCACCATCTTCCTCTGCAGAACCAGGAACTGATGCTCAAGATGAGGACCCAAGCTCCTCTAAAGTTTATTGGGAAAGACAGCATGACAAGGTCCTCCAGCCGAACAACCCAAAAGAACCAACAGCTTCTCTAAACCACATTCCTAACAGCAGCAGCTTCTCCCCTTCTTCCTTTATGCTGCTGGCAACAACCCTCAGATGGGCCTCCCACACCCGGCACCACACTAGTTTAATTCAGCTGCATGTGTTAAGTAGACCACCCACTAGAAATCTACTGCAGTACCTACTGTTTGCTACACATTGAAGAGCATTCTTGGGGTCACCTTTGAACACGGGTCTGCAACAGTGTCTCAGCTTCAGTGCACCTGCACACTGAGAGAACAGTCTTTTATCCACAGAATGTCATGGAAAGGAAGAAGAGGCAGCCAGCAAAGAGGCAGTCTGGAGCCAGGCCTCTGACTTGGGTCTTTCTGGAAGCTTCTGAGAATGTTTGGCATCTGCTGTCCACTGGTGCTGGGAGGGGTCCTAGCAATCTGATGTCATCCATCTCATTTTGCATCCTTTTTCTTGAAGATATTCCCCCCAGTGGCATCAGCTTCAAGTCCTGCTGCCTCTGAAAGCAGTCTGAGTCCTGGGTGTAACAGTCTGCCCCTGAGTGCAGTGCCTGGCATCTGACCTACATGAGGGGCCACTGGTGAGGAAGATGGTGACAGAAGAGAGCGAAGGGCTATTGCCTGCTCAGCTAAGTCACACAAGCAGAAGGAGAGAGTGAGAGATGCGGTGCTCCTGGGGCCCTGAAGAGTCAAGGGTGGGAGTTTACAAGTCAGGAGTGGGGGCAGGGGGTTCTCCAGCCCCAAGACTGCTGCCCCACCCCACCCTTCCCACATCCTTCCAAGCAGCCTGCGAGACACATGGGGGGAGGGGGAGACACAGGAAGACAAAGATGAGTAAAGGAAATAACAGAGAGAGTGTACGAGGGTGGCCTCAGACCAAGCAGGTTGGTTAGGGGCGACCTCAGAACAGAATGATTCAGTTTGCCCTGCCTGGTCTTTGTGGGAATGAGGGCCCAACCAAGAAGACACCCTGCTCAGCCTTAGACAGCACTGACAAGGATTTACCTGTAGCCTTGCTATTTGTCCAGTGCCCCTGTCCTGCCCAGAGGGACCTGATCCCATCACCAGTGACCTTCCTGAGAGCGGGCCATCCCAAGGAGAGATGTGCTAGTCAGTTTTCAGACAGTGTAATAAAAATAGCTGAAAAAGCAACTCCAGTGTTCAGGCCATGGTCTGTGGGCCCAGAACCTACCCAGGTGCCACTGCTTTTTCAGGAGATATACGGTCCTAGCTGATTCTGGGCCACCAGCACCCCCCTGTAGCCTCTGGGGCCACATTCCAGCCCCACTGGTTCTCCAGCCCTCACTCCAGCATGGGGCCAGCAAGGACCACCACTGTCCTGTTGCCTGGCATCCACACCTCCCAGGTCAGGGCCAGGCTTACCAGTCTGGGGTTCTGTATATGGCCCACCACCCCACAGGGGCCACCTGAGCTGTGCCAGGCCTTCCACAGCCATGGTCACCAGCTCCTTTCTTGGGCCCTGCTGATATTCCAGGGGCTTTTCCCCTACCCTTCTCTCCACAGCCATGCCAGGGGCATCATTATCTGTCACCCAAATCTTGCCCCTTTCAGCAGGAAAAAGACCCCATGACCTCCTTTGTGCCATACCTTATGCCAGTGAAGTCCATACTCTTGCGTAGAACTCTTTTCTTTCTCAAAAATCCCTGCCCTTGCAATAGAAATCCTCCATGCTTGCAGAATATCGCCTCTGCTGCAACTTTTTAAAAATTCATCCAGAGAGTCCATTGATTTATTTGTTCTTAGCTCTGTCCACCTCTCCCCCTGAGGCAGCCCAGGTCCCTGATTCAGCGGGCAGAGGCCAGAGAGCAACAAGAAAATGTGAAAAAGATAAAAACCTCCATTATTGGTTCCAAACTGCATCATGTCAGCACTGTTCTGGCTACTCTCAAGGGTAAGGATAGCTCAGGCACTCCCATGTGGCAAGAATCAAGGACAGCAGGAAGAAGCTGGTGTCCCCAACCCTGGATCTCTGCCTTCCTTCCACCCTGGTCACAATCCCTGGACAGTTGTGCCACTTGCCTGCACACAAGGCACATAGAAGAGCAAGTTTAGACCTGGCCAGGGTGCAGACACTAGCTGCAGGCCATCCTGCAGGTAAGACAAGTAAGTGGGTGGGTAGATGGATGAATGGGTGGATGGATGGATGGATGGATGGATGGTTGGATGATTGGATGGTTGGATGGTTATGGATGGATGGATAGATGGGTGGGTGGATAAATAGAAGTAGATTGGAACTTCCAGCCTTCTATAACCCTCAATCCTTGTTCTTGTCCATAATATAAAGAATCAATCCAAAAATACAATAAAACTTCAAGGCAAACTCACCATACCCAACTCTGCCGGGCTTTGGACTGTGGAGAGAAGTACTGATCCCTAGGCCAAATAAATTCAGTGGGCTATGCAAGCGGCTCATGGTCTCCATAGGAGGGGACAGACACATGGACTAGCGGACAAGGTGGCAGAGGGCCAAGTCAGGGAAGAACAGGATCCCAGAAAGATCTGCCTGCAGGAGAGAAGGGAATATAAACCATAACAACTGTCAGCTGCCCCAGGCTGAATACAAGCCAATTAAGAAGGGACAATTGTGGGACTCAGACAGAATGCAGAGGACACAGATGGGCCAAAATGTCTTTGTAAACGATTAAAGTTGGTGCCAACACTGCCTGGATTCAAGACATATTATACAACTCAAATAGTGTTGTATTGGCTGAATATGGTCCAATAGATCCATGAACAGAATAGAGTCCAGAAATGCATACACATATAGATAGGAGACTAATTTTTGACAAAGAGGCAAAAGCAACTTGGTGAATCAGCAGAGGACATTGGGATGCTTAGATTTCACATGTACAAAGAATGGACCTAGACCTCCAAATCACACTATGTACAAAATTAATCTCAAAATTGACCATAGACCCAAGTGTAAAACCTAGAATTATAGGCTAGAAACTATAAACCTAGAAACTCTGAAGAAAGATCTCCAAGACCTTTGTTTAGGAAAGTATATTTTATTTATTTTTATTTATATCAGATATATTTGGTAAAGGATCTCACTATGCAGCTCAGACTCATAGTGATACTCCTGTCTCAGTCTCTCCAGCACTGGGATTACAAGTGTGCACCACCATACCCAATCTCAGTGACCTGCTCAGCACGCCCAGGGCAGAGCTGGCATGGCATGTGGTACCACGGATGGAAACTGGGTCCTTGCACTTGTCAGGCAGGCACTTAGACTACTGAGCTATCTCTCCAGCCCAGGAAACCATATTTTAAATATGACATCAAAAACATGATTTAGGGCCGGCGAGATGGTTCAGGGGTCTAAAGCGCCTGCTTAGGAGGGCTCAGGCAACTGCGGGGACTGCAGTTCGATCCCCGGCACCACATGCTGCGCCAGCGCCACCACCAGGGCAGGCTGAGCCAGCCACAAAATGAATAAATAAACAAACAAACACAACAAGCAAACAAATAAATAAATAAAATTTAAAAAAAAAAAACATGATTTAAAAATTCAGTTGACTGGGCCAGCGAGATGGCTCAGCAGTCTAAAAAATTCAGTTGACTGAATTCACTTAAATAAATAACCTTCCACTCTTTAAAAACCTCTAGGGGCTGGGGAGATAGCTTAGTGGACTAGCCTGCTTAGGAAAGCTTCCTCAAGCACAGGGACTATGGTTTGATCCCCCGCACCAGAGGCTGCACCAGCCCTGCTCCCAGGGCAGGCTGAGTTGGCCACACAAAAGAATAAAAACCTCTATAAAGAGAATGAAAGGACACTGCATAAACAAGGAGAAGACACTTGTAAAGCATTGACTTTGCATATCACGGAAGGGTCTAGGACCCAGAATACAGAAAGAACGCTTGCAATCCAAAAATTAAAAACAACAACAAAAACTAACCCAAATTAAAAACAAAATACCTCAAAAGACGTTTCTCCAGAGAAGACACGAATACCCAATAAGCCCACGCAGACTGTTCATACCAATTAGGGAAATGCAAATTCCTCCCATGATGATACCCATCAGGCTTTGGTGAGGACGAGGAGAAGGTAGGTCCACCCTACAAGCTGGTGGGAAGGGAAGTGGTAGAGCCACTGTGTAAAATAGTCTGGCTGTTCTTAGAAAGCTCATCACAAGCCAAGTACGATGGCAAGTGCCTGTGATCCCAGCACTCTGGAGGCTGAAGCACGAGGTTCTCCAGTTGAAGCCCAGCCTGGGCAACTGAGCAACTTAGTGAGACCCTGTTTCAAAATAAAAAATAAAAAGTATCAGGCATGTAGCTCAGTGTGAAGGCCCTGAGGTTTAATACCTAGCACTGGAAAAAAAAAAAAAAAAAGAAAAAAGCACAGAATTAGTGTGCACCTCTAAAGAATTGCAAACAAAAGGTTCAAAGAAAACCTGTACTCAGTGTTCACAGCAGCAAACAGGTGTCTCACATAGCTGCCCTTCAGTGGGGGAGTGGAGAAGGGACAGGCTGGCTGTGCAGTCAGAGAATCACAGTGCCTACCAGGCAGGGCACTGAGGCCGTGCTCTCCCTTTGGAATATTGGGCGAGGGAGACACTGAGTTAGGTGAAAGAACCACACATTGTGTGACTCCACTTACATCTGGGGGAGGCAAAAGGCACAGAGACAGCGGATTGGTGCTGCCAGGGACTGAGGGGTCAGTGGTGTTCAGGAGCGGGAGGGCTGATGAGAACGTGTGGGAACCAGCTAGGGCTGCTCCTGCTGGTGGTGGTGGTTGTAAACATTCTAAGTGAATTTAACTCCACCGTGTTGTCAGTTTCAGATTCCCAAGTGGTAAATTTCATGCTAGGTGAACATTACCACTTTGGGGCTGGGGCAGAGGTGGTAGAGGATCTAGGAAGTGACATGGAGGATGCTGACATCTTCTCCCCCTGCAGCTCCTCCCCAGTCAGACACCTGCAGCAAATCCCGCCAAGGTCAGAAGAAAGGAGAAGCCCTAATGCCCCGCTCAGCAGCCTTAGCTACCACACAGCCAGCCTCTCACGTCTAATCCCCCAAGCAGAGGGCAGTGGCCTTAGCCATGTGGAGCCTGGGGAAGGAGCCAGAATAGGAGCCAAGCAGAGGCCATGGCGTGGACAGACCCTAGCCAGGCCATCTGAGTGGTCTTCCTGTCTGTGCCTTCCTGGTATCCATCCCAGCGCTGGGCAGTGGGGCTGCTGTCTCCTCCCACCAGGCTTAATGCTGGAGCCCTGAGCCACAGCTGGCCCTTTATCCCTCCACCCTCCCACCCCACCCTGGCCTGAGAGCTCTAGCTACAGATCCTCTATAGCCAGGAGACAGCAAGAAGGGAGCTGGGAGCCCCAGGCACCCCTTTTTTCCTGGATACTCCGCAGTCTGGCCCTTGGTACTCTGGCAGCTGTGACCTGGGGGGTTTCTTGTGCCTTGGAGGGGTCTAGTCTTGACGACTTAAGACTCAAATCCAGGAAATGCATGGCTCCAAAGACAAGCCTGAGGCAGGTGTGTGGCAGGGCCACCCTGCCCACATCAAGGTGGCCAGGATACAGGACTTTTTAACACAGCTGGAGGCCAATCTGTTTATCCATGGCAACTGACCCTGGCCTCCCTCTGTCAGTCTGGGATCTCTCACTTGACTCTAAAAGTGGGATCTAAGCTCGTACATGTGTTCAGGAGGGCAATTCTTAGTGCCACCTGCCCCTGGGACATGCTGCCTGTGGCAGAGTATTGTCCCTGGTCCTCAAAAGTGCTTCAAAGTGTCCTTGCCCCAGAGGGGCCATGCTCTGCTCATTGTTACCCCATGTGTCTCCCTGCATATCCAGTGAGTGTGACCTCCCACAAGGGCCATGCAGGCAGTGATTCCACATACCCTACTTGTCCCACATCACAGCCCTCACAGTTCCTTGCTTTAATTATCTCATTAAAGGTCCTATCTGCAAACACAGACAAGTTCAGAGGTCCACAGTATATGAAATTTGGGGACACAGCCCAGCCTGAAACAGGAGAACAGGGAGGGAGAAATGTGAAGACTATGGTGTGGGACCTGGTTCTCATAGGCTCAGAGGCTGAGAGGACCAGTAGGGCCTTGGAAGCAAACAGGAAGGGTGGTGGGGGTGGGGGCTGGAATAGAGAGCAGCAGACACAGAGAAACAGGTGCTCAGGTCCCAGGAGAACAGAGGGGTGCAGAGTATCAGCAGGAGATGGGGGTTGCCCTGTGGCCCAAGGCCCTCTGCCTCTCTCCCTGTCTGTAGTTTCTGTGCTCCCCTCAAGTCCCCCAAATGTCAAGTCATTCCTTCCATCATCATGCAGAAACATCGAACAGACCAAGGTATAGAAGTCAGGCCATACAGATAGGCAAATCTGGGGTCTCTCGGGTGGCAGATCGGATGAGAGCTGGGAGATGGATCATGAAGTAAGGCAGGGCACTAGGTCATCAGATGGAACCCCCACCTCAGACTTTTTTTGAGATAGAGTCTTACTATGTAGCCTAGGCTAGCCTTGAACTCCTGGCGATCCTCCTGCCTCAGCCTCCCAGGTGCTGGGACTACCAGCCTGCACCACCACACCCAGCTTACAGAGGAGGCTTTTTTTTTTTTCTTTTTACCATCTCTGAGCAGACAAAGATTTCTTCAATAAACTTCAAAGGCACAGATCACAAGGGGGAAGAAAGATTGATACATCCAACTAGAGCAAAATTAGAAAATTCTGTGTGACAAAGCACGCCATAAACAAAGCAGCAAGACAAGCACAGGCTCCGACAGGGTATTAGCAACACATATAAACGAACCCAGGATGAATACCCAGGATCTATCCAGGACGCCCACAAATCAATAAAAGGAGATGAACAGCCCAGAAGAGGGCTGGCAAAGGATGGGGGCGGCTGGGTGGGCCCCAGAAGAGGCTTCCGGGTGGGTGGCTATTGCTGCAGTGGGTCGCTCCACTGCACCACAGTGGTAGTCAGCAAAGTGTCAATTAGACCTCAGTGAGGGGCTGTTCCCCATGTGGGGTGGGGTGCAGCGAACACCTCAGAGTCAGGAGCACACACTGATGTGATCACGTTGGAGATCTGCTTCCAACTCCCACAGCTGAGAGAAGGAACGGAAAGTGTCCCAAGACCTCAGCAGGCCTCTGAAACCTGGGTAGCACCAAGTGCTTGCTTTCTACACCTTCAGATCTATGATAAAGTTTTATTCATAAATTAGACACAGTAAAAGATTAGGAATAACAAATAATCAAATAGAACAATGATAACAAAATACTGTAAGAGTTATGTGAATGAAGTGTCTCTCTCAAAATACCTACTGTTCTGCAGTCACATTTCTCTCCGTGTGTGTGTGTGTGTGTGTGTGTGTGTGTGTGTGTGTGTGTGTATGTGTAGGGGGTAGGGAGGGATACTGAAAATTGAACCCAGAGCCCTCATACAGAGTGACAAACCCAGCTAGATTTTATCTTCTATCTTGAGAGTTACTGTGCTAAATCACTAAGTTGCCCACGCCGGGCTTGAACTTTAAATCCTCCTGCCTCAACCTCCCAGAGTACTGGGGTCACAGGTGGACACCAACACATCCAGCTGCTCACCCTTCATTTTATCCAAGGTTGGGCATAGCTAAGAGAAACCTTGGGAGGCGAAACTGTGTGTAGGGAGAATTCTGTGTCAATGCCTCAAGCCAGCCATGACCCCAAAGATGCCTTAGGAAAAGTACACAAAGTGCACCCTGCAGCCCAATGATGGAAAACTAGAAGGCACAGCCAGTACATTTCAAGGTCTGTGGTGAAACAGTTATAGATTGAGTGGACCCTGGACCTGAGCTACCTGCCAAGGTGGCCCATGAACCAACCTGCATCTGTCAGCATAGACAGACCGTGGGAGGTCAGTGTCGAGTGCAAAAAGCAAGCTGTCAAATGTCACAAACAACAAGATATCAATCACATCAAGTTTAGACTTCTGCAGATTATTTGGCTGTAACTGAGCATTACAAATACATTAAAGTACAGTGGATCAAATACATGGGAGTTGTCTCGGGTTAGGACTAAGTGGGAGAACCCTGTGTTAGCCTTCCCATCTGTGCTTATGAATGCTTTATGTGATTCTAAGAGCAGTTGCCTCCCTCAGCCCAGAACCACCCTCCACTGGACCCCTTCCTGCCCCCACTGGTCACACCAAAGCCCTGGCATCGTGGTGCATCCCCATCTCGGCCCCAGGGTCTATGAAGATAAGGCTGCATTGAGAAGGGCAGTGTTCTCATTGTGCTGTACTCCACTGTGTTCTGGACTTTTGAGCCCCCTCCCAAATTTATCAAATCTTCACCCCAATGTGATAGTATCAGGATATGGGGCTTTGGGAGGTGATGTGAAGATGGAATGGATGTCCTTGTGGATAAAAGTCCCCAAAGAGGGCTGGAGAGACAACTTGGCAGTCTAAGCACCTGCCTGGCAAGCACAAGGATCTGGGTTTAATGCCCGGTACCAAATGCTATGCTGGCTCCAGAAGCCTGGGTGTGCCGTGTAGGCCACCAAAACCAAGCAAGGTGGTGCTCGGCTGTAATCCCAGCACGGTGGAGGCTGAGACAGGAGTATCACTATGAGTCCGAGCTTCGTAGTGAGACCTTGTACCAAATAAATAAATAAGTAAAAGATGTTTTCAAAAACTAGAAAAATGCCCCAGAGAGGTCCCGACCCCTTTCACCACAGAAGAATGCAGAGAGAAAACATCACGTATGAACCAGAAATCCGCCCTCAGCAGACTTGGCCATGGACTCCCAGCCTCCAGAGCAGAGGGAAGCACATTCCTGTGGCTCATACATTCCCCAGTCTGTGTGGCCTGGAAGTGTTGGTGCTGCCTCCTGTGCCATCTTGAGGACCCCACATGGCACTGTCTTCAAGGCCCCAATGCTGCCTTCTTTTTTACAGCTGCCTTGTTTCCAGTCTGCCTCTCAGCTGGGCATAGAACCATGCCCATGCCCAGCTCAGTGCCTGTCTCATAAATGAATGAACAGCACCTCTGCCACCTTCCTGCAGGCCCAGGGACCGTCACTATCCTTACCCTGGTTTCCTCATCTGAAGTTGGAAAGAGGCAAGAAGATCCTCCCTGGGGCAGGTGGTTATGGCCCCAGCCTGTCCCCAGAGGTGGCAATCCCCAACCTTCTGATAAATTCTTCTCTTGCCCTAGCTTGTTCAAGCCTGATCTGTGAGTGAGGGGTAGACCAGATGGTCAGTCCAATGGCACAGGAATTCTCAGAAATGTTCCTGGAGGGCTAGCCAAATTGTTCATCAGATTAAAGTGCCTGCAAGCAGGTACAGGGGCCCCGGGCTCGATCCTCAGGACTGCTGTGTTGGCCCCACCACTGAGACTGCAATTGAGACTGGGCATGGTGGCACGTCCCTGCAATCCCAGCTCTTGGGAGACTGTAAACAGGGGGATCACTATGAGTCCAGTCTAGTAGTGAGACCCTGAGCACCCTGTAGACCATTCCCTAAAAACAAATAAACAAACAAACAAACAAAAAATGTTCCTGGAAGACTTCTGTCAGGTCTGCTCACCACCAGAGGAGGAGGGAGCCCCGTGCCCAGGACCACACAGGCTGTGCCACAGATATGCCCTCACCATGCCAATGTGCTCAGCCCCCCCACCCCACCCCCCACCTGGCCAGGCCCATGGTAGCTGTCACTGCATGACCGCTGCCCCCAGCCCAGCTCCTCCAGCACCAGCAACTGGCACAGCTGTTCAAGTGGATCTAAGATGCCCCTAATTGGATTCTTGACAATTTGGAAACTAACGATATGCTCAACTCATCTTTAATTGGTATGGTGCCGCAGAGATGCTAGCGCGGGCGAGAGCAGGGGCCGGCTCTGACACAGAGCTGTCATTAGTGCTCCTCAGCGGCTCTAAGCCAGGGCAGCGGTGCTCCCCTTGGCCTCACTTTGAGCTATGACTTCAGTAGGCCTGCTTTACCCACTTTGGTCTGACCACCGGAGGGGGTGGGGAGACCCCAGGGCTCTTCCCTGCCGATCTCCCCTGCCCCCAGGGAAGCTGGTTAGACTCAGACTTGGGCACTAAAGACTCCCTCCCTTCTTCATCCCTCATTTCTAGCCCTTGCCTTGCCAGCAGCCTCTACCACATGGAAGGACTCTCATTAAGTGTGCGGGGGGAGGGGGGGGTGGCTGACAGCATTGCTGGTTCAGCCTTCCCCCACAGGTTCCAGGCCCATGGCAAAACAAAGAAACAGTGAGGGGTGGAGGTACTGTTCCAGGTGACCAGCCAAAGTAGTCTCATCCAGGAAGAACCCACAGCTATGCAGAGGCAGGGCTGCAAGGCATGCTGGGAGCACAGGGAGGCAATGGCACTACCTAGTGACTCTAGCCTGGGTTTCCTTACTTCTTTGCTAGGCTCAGTGGGCTCTGAGGGCCTGCTGCCCAATGTACTTCCAAGGCCACTGTCCTTTGCTCTGCCATTCCCAGCAAGGACACCCCAAGGCCAGTGGGGGCTCTGCTGTGGTACGGGACACACCCAACTGGCTGCCCTCTCTGTCCTGGACGCCATGGTCCCGGCTCTGTAGCACCAAGCTCCAGGTCTGCTTCTCCTCCCACCCAGCTGAGTTCTACTTCTCTGCAACCCTCACACATGCCGGGGCATGTGGCTCCCTCAGATGCACCCAGCTCTGTCTCACTCTTGCCTTTCACATTAAGTCCAATAGCCCCTGCAAGACCCCAGATGCCTACTCCACCTGTCTTTGGACCCCAGATATCCTGAAGGTACCTCAGATTTGGCGTTACTTGGTACAAAAGACCTTGCCTTGCCCTTGCTGAATTCTTGCCTCTAAGAGCAACCCCACCACCAACCCCCAGCCCAGATCAGCACCTAGGAACTTGCACCACCCTCCTGCCTCTGGCTGTCACCACACCTGGCTGACGTTACTTTCTAAACACTGCCACCTCACTCCCCATTGCCCAGGGCTGGCTTAGGCCTCCCAGCCATGGCCTCTACTGCAGGGCCAGATGTCACAGATCAGCCTGGATGATGTCTCTAAGGGCTCAACCCTTCCCAGGCCAGGGGGGTTCCCAGTTAAACAACCAGTCATAGGACACAGCCCACGATAAGCAGCTGATTGTCCAGTGTGACAACTCCACCTGTCTAGAGATTACCCTGGTGCTGGGAGGATGCAGGGTTGGACCTTCTGATGGGCACTGTTTCTACTGTGTGGAGGGAATCCATGCTCAGGTAGAGACAGGGAGAGAAACTGGAAGAGGGAGACATTATGTGTCCCTGAGTCTGCCGCCCATGGGCTGCTTCCTTCCCTTCCATAGCAAGCCTGAGGTAAGATCTTCCCCTCTAGTGTGGCCCCCTCAACCCCATCTCTTGAGGGCAACTACTTAGCTCCTCCCAAAACCTGAAGTTGGCCCTCCTGGCTGCCAGCTGACCCTAACCCACAGAGCCCCCCAGGGCACAGGAGATGGGGGCTTTGAAGCATCCTCATTCTCAGGAGTCCACACTTGGCCTCTGCCCACGCTATGCCAGAGGCTGTGTAGGAAACGCCCTGTTCTTGCTGCTGCCTCTGCTGGGAATGCTTCCCCAAGCACTACCCCAGTGCCTGAGCTAACTCCCAGCCAGTCTTCTCCCATCATCCAGGTCCTGTCTTGTGTCCCCACATTGCTAGGCCCTCCAGAGACCCCAACAGACTGTAGCATTCGATCTTGTATTTCCAAGGCCTCAGCTCTGTGATAGGTGCATAGCAGGTGCTCAATAAATGGTAAAGAAGTAGCTGACGCAGTTGCTCCATGAGGCCTGCTCAGCTGACTGAGCCTTTAGTCTCCTTGGAAACTGGAGCACAGCTCTCACCCCATTCCCAGAGTTCCTGCTGCCATAAAAGGCCAAGACCCCCAAGGACAGAGGGCAAATGATGATGCTAACAGCGCAAGGTGCTCAGAGCCTGCGATGGAGTTAGAGTTTATTATTACCACAGTTAATATTTAATTTCTCCTCAGATATTATCTCCAGGTTCTTCTCTACATTGTCACTGTCCCAAATTTCTTCCTCTTTTATTTCTGATTTCTTCTGTTCTGTTAGATGGCTCTGGCTTTGTCCTTAATAAATCTCATTTTATTTTTTTAATTTACTCAGACAAAGTTGGATAGTTTTAATATCACCTAAATTATTAGCTGTTCTGGCAGCTTAATGTTATCTACAAATTTTCATCGATGGATTTGCTACCCTGTCCTCCAGAGCAGAGGTTTTGCCAAAGTAGCCCCTCACCCCACCCCTATCTGGTGCTGGGCTGATGTTACTGTTCACATTGGGTGCCTACACATGCTACGATGACTGTGTGTGTTACTGTGTGTGTACATGCATGCACATGTGTGTGCCTGTGACTGACTATGGACTCTCCTAGGTCAGAGGAGCATTGGGCCAGCTGGAGTCTGAGACAGTGAGTGGAGAAAATTCAAAAGAGGCAGCACAACCCCAACATGCTGGACTGTGTTGGGCATGAGGGAGTAGGGAAGAGCAGAAGGAGGCCACGGCCGGGTCCTCTCAAAGGTGTCCATCAAAACCACAGACAAGGATGGCTGTGTCTGAAACACAGATAAAAATAAATATGGCAAGCTGGGCACAGTGCTGTATACCTGTGATCTCAGTACTTTATACCTGTGATCTCAGTACTTTACTGAGGCAGGAAGATCACAAGTTCAAGCCCAGTGTTTGCAGCTTAGGGCGACTCTCTCTCAAAGCAAAAAGTAATAACGACTAGGTATGAGCTCAGCGAAAAAGTCCTGAACTCAGTCACCAATACTGAAAAAAGAAGAAGAAAATAAAGGAAGAGGGAAATGAGAGAGGAAAGAAATGAGAGAAAGAAAAAGAGTGACAGAGACAGAGAGGCACACCTGTAATCCCAGAACGCAGGAGATGGAGGCAGGACGATTACAAGTTCCAGGCTAGCTACGTAGTTAGTTCCAGACCAGGCTGAATTACATAGTGAGACCCTGTCTCAAGAAGAAGAAGCAGAAGCATAAGAAAGAGGAGAAGGAGGGGGAGAAGAGCAAAAGGAGCAAGAAGAAGAAAAGTGGGGAGCTGGGTACATGAGGGGCAGTTAGGCAGCAGAAATCTTGACCACACGTCTGTGGAGGTCCTGTTTGTCCAGGCCTAACTGGCTTTCTCAAGGAAAGCTGGTTTTGGGTATTGAAAAGGAATCTATTATTATATTATTATTATTATTATCTTTATTATTATTATTGCCATCATCATCATCATCATCATCATTTTATTACTTTGAGACAGGGTCTTGCTATATTGCCCAAGCTGGCCTCAGCCTTTTGAACTCATGCAATCCTCCTGCTTCAGCCTCCCTAGTAGTTGAGATGATAGGCAAGAACTTACTGTTTTAAGTAACTAACATTTATTGAGCATCTAGCATGAGCCAGGCACTCTTTTAAATGTCTTCCAGACATAGGTTAATATTTTCCAGAAAAGAACTGATCCTCTTAACAACCCTGTGAAGCTGTCATTTCTTGGCAGCCTCGAGAGGACATCACCTGCCCACCACATGACCTGTCCTCTTGCAGGGCACAGGCCCACATGATGGGGAGGGCTCCACATCTGTGCATCTATTGCCACAGTGGGCTTTAGAAAATTTTCATTGGCACAAAAAAGATGCCCTGCAGACCTCAGTCGCTGGTCCTCCAAGCCCCCCTGTTGGGGGGCTCTGCCCTGTTCTGCTCTGCAGCTCCATGGGTTGGCCTGTTGAGGGTGGTTTCCATCAGTTGTATAGCCAGCTTCCCACAGATGGACGATACCTGATCATCACAGTTGAAAGGAGAGGTCTTACTTGGCTTGCCATTTCAGTGGGCTCAGTCCAGGCTTAGCCTGCTCCGAGGCAGGAACAGCACGGTGGAAGGAGCAACAGCAGAAAGACGCTTAGCTCATGGTAGCTGGAAAGCAGAGTAGGGGAATAGCTCCAGAAAGGAAAGAGTGCAAGACCAGAGGTAGCCCCCAAGGTCATGCCTCCATGACCCACACGGATACTCCAAGACGTGTGGTCCACCCATCACCCAGAACATTGCTTAAGCCCATTGGGTTGCATCAGTAGAGTCACATCAGCAGAGCCTGGCTCTCTAGTGTCTGGCTCTTTGACTCAGCCTATATCATCAAGGTTTGTCTCTGCTGTCACTTGCGTCCATACTTCACTCCTTTATATTGTTTTCCTATTTATCTTTGAGGTAGGGTCTCACCGTGTAGTTCAAGGTTACCTTGGACTCACTAAGTAGTCCCAGCTGGCCTCAACCTCTCAGAGATTCTCCTGCCTCAGCCTACAGAGCGTGGGGATTATAGGCTTATATCATTCCTTTCTATTGTTTTGTTTTTCTGGGGGGTTTTGGTTTTGGTTGTTGTTGAATTTAGGACAGGGTCTACAGGGTCTCACTATGTAGATCGGGCTCGTGATGATTCTCCTGTTTTCAGCCTCCGAAGTGCTGTGATTACAGGAGCACCACACCCACTCTCAATTGCCAGTTTAGTGCACACTGGCCACTGCACTCTGCCTAAGCAGGCGCTTTAGTCCACTGAGCTATCTGGCCAGCCCTCCTTTCTAATCTTGAATAGCATTCTAGAGTATGAAGAGACTTCATTTTTATTTGCTTATCTTTTGAAATAGGATTTTTCTCTTGTAGCCCATGCTGGTCTCAAATCCTTGGCGATTGGCCTATCTCAGACTTTTCAGTACTACAATTAGAGACATACCTACCCTGCCTGGCTTTAGGTTTCACTGTGTCCATCAGTCCACTGCTGGGCACCAGGTGGTCTACACTTCTCTCAGTGCAAAGGACGCGCCATGAACGTCTGCACGCAAGATCGTCAGGACTGCTACTCCTGCTGCTCTTGGGTTTTTTCCTAGGAGCAGACGTGCTGGGTCTCACACTACTGTATTTAACCACTTGCGCGCTGGATGGCTTGCTTTAAAGATGAAGATGAACAGAAGCCTGTTCTTCAGGGCCTCGTCATGGGACACCGGGAATGTTTCCTACGTTGTTATAGCCTCTGGCACTGAAGGGACAAAGAGTGAATGAATGAATGAATGAATGAATGAATGAATGAATGAATGAATGAGGGAGGGACCTGCAAGATGTGGAGGAAGAGGAAGCAGAAAAGCAAAGGAGAGCTCTGTATGCTGCCGTCTTGAAGCAGAGCATGGGCTTGGCTGGGACTCTGAGGCCCAGCTGTGCCTTGTGGGTGCCAGAAGAGACCCTGACTTTACCCCCATCCACAGGGTGGAACTCGCTTGCTCCTCAACCCGTGGCTGTGAATCCCCAACCTGCCCACTGAGTCACCCTCTCCAATCTCTTTAACAACATCTCTGAAGAAGTGTAATCTTTCACTCTATGCTCTCAGAGGTGACAATAATAGTCTGTTAAACAAAATGATGACAGGAATAAAATGCATGGAGACCCAGGGCCTGGAACCCCACGTAGAGGGACTCTAGGGCTGTCTGGCCAGCAGGACTGGGTGCAGGTAGGGGACGCTGGAACCGGGTGAGCAGGGCCAGGGATGCCACTGTCCTTGGCACAGGAGGCTTCCAGGGACAGCCCCATGGCATAACTGCAGTGTGATGAGGCTGTCTCCTTCCCTGAGCAGGTGAGAACCTCTCTTTGCACTTTCTCTTCTTCTAGAGGGCTCTGCGGAGAGTCCACTACGAAGTGTCACAGAATTCAGTCCCATGGACCCAGACCAGTCTGTGAATGTCCCCACAACGGGGCACTTAATGGGCTTTGGGACAATGGGTTGACCTCACACCCACACCTCCCATGTCCCTGGCTCAGGCCACACCCGCCCACCAGTACTGCACTGCGACTGCGCTGTCCACTCACAGCTGCTGGACATCCGGTCTCTGGGTAGCTGTGGGCCACATGGCCTGGCTATGACTGCCACTGCAGTGTGCTCTGGACCACACACCTTTCCAGAACCTTCCCCATCAAGAGATAAGGACATCAGTGCCCTGCTGGTCCTGCCCAGGCCTTGGAGAGGATCATGGTGAACAGAGTGAGGCAGAGACACTGCACATCCACCTCCTGCAGCTGCTGGAACAAAGGGTGACAGAGAGCAGCTTAAACAGACACACCCTTATTGCTCATCATCCTAGAGGCTGGAAGTCCAAAGTCAAGGTGCAGCTGCCCTGGTCCCTCCTGTGGCCACCTTCCTTGGCTGCTGCCTTCCCCCTGTGTCCTCACAGTGCCAGTCCTCTCTGGGTGTCTCTGTCCTGAACTGTTCTTGTGAGGACTCAGCCATACTGAATTAGGGCCTCCTGGCAACCTCATTTTACCTTAATCCTCTTCTTAAGAACCTGTGGCATGATGGTGTTCACACCTGTGATCCCAGGCCTCTGGGAGGATGAAGCAGGAGAATCACAAGTTCTAGCCCAGCCTGAGAAATTTAGTGTCTTCATTCAAGCTGGCCTTGAACTCAATATGTAACTCAAACTAGCCTCAATCTTGTAGTGATCCCCCTGCCTCAGCCTCCTGAGTGCTGAGATTACTGGCCTGTGACATCTTGAAGGGGATATGGACTCTGTATTGCTTACACTGCCTGAGCAGACCATAGAGACCTCCCTACATGCCTGGAAGCTTCCGCAAGGCCCAGAGAGGGCAGTCACTCCTCTAGGGTGGCACCGTGGGATTCAGACGTACCCTGGTCTCAGCCACAGTTCTGTCTACCACCCCTTACCTTGTGACTGGCTCAGAAACAGCAAGAAGCAGGCCACCATGGGTTCTAGGAGCTGGAGATTCAGAGTCCTAGTCAGGAGGGCTGAGTTTAGAAGAGTAGGTAGGTCTAGGACAGAACCCTGGAGCCTCCATCTGCTGCCCTGCGGTCCCCATCTGATTTTGGGTCTCAGGGCTCAGAGATGGTGCTCAAGTAGCTGCGCGTAACCCTGTCTCACTCTACCCTCCCGCTCTGCCCCCTGCCCACTGCTCTCCTTACGCACAGACTTTAGCTTTTCCAGGACCAGTGAGAAATAAAACACCCAGTAGCCACCAGCAGGGACTAACTGCTACCACCCACACCCCCACATCACCAAAGCAGGGATAACTGTTCCAGCTGTGCCCAGGTAACCAGCCCCAGTTCAGTCCCTGGATGGGGGGAGGGGGGTCTAGGGAGCAGGGTCCACTGGGAAATGGCAGAACCAAGCCTCATAGACACGCAGGTTCTACTGTGACCCAAGCCCCACCCAAACCAGCCCCATTGATCAGACCAGACTTTTTCTCCCACAGGCTTCCCAGCCCATCCCCCCGCTGTGGCCACTCTGTGGACACCCACCAGGCTGCTGCAGGGTCCCTGGACACCTATGGGAGGGTAACCTCAGCTGTCTAAGGGGGGCTCGGGCAGGGCACAGAATCTAAGGACAGGAAGGGCAAGGAATCTTGATGGGTCAGTTGGAAAAAAGATCACTGATTGGGCCTGAGTGCCTTGCCTTAAGGACTTTGGGAAACCACAGTATTCTAAGACCAGAGTGCGTTGGGTTGGAATTGGTCCTAGCTCAGGTTAAGTGGTCAGCAACGGCCAGATGAGATGGCCAGGAGCAACACTGAAAGACCGCCCAGGAACAAGGAGGGAATGCTGGTATATTCCAAGAGCAGCATAGAATCAAAACAATTTTTTTTTTAAATGGATTTTATCTACACTGGAGGATCCCCAGCCAAACCTGCTGGACTGCTCCTAGAGATGGTGAGCCCTCCGTCAATGAAGGCATTCAAGCATCAGCAAGACAGCTGTGGGCCAAGGACATCGTCCAAGGTGAGTGCTCAGTCCTCCTGCTCCCTCGGGGTTATCCTTTCTGACGGTTGCCATCCAGGCCGGCTCCAGGGACAGAGAGCATGAGTTTCTTTCTGTCTAAAAATGAATCCTTGCTCCTCATCATTTCTGTCATGTCGAGCCCTACAGTAACAGCTGTTGAGAAATCACATTTGTACCTTCTCAGGAGCGCTCTTGAACTTGGAGTGCAAATTAACTTCATGTGATCTGAAATATAAAAGGTCGCCTCTCCCACAAATTAAAATCCAGGAAACGCTTGCCAAGATCATGAGCAGATCGGGTTCTGCAGGGACATCCGGGGAGGGCCAGCGTCCACGCTGCTGCCATATTCACGAGGACAGCTCCATGCTGTCCCTTCTCAAGGCCATTGCTTCAGTCAAAGCATCCCAGACTGTGACCTCTTCGTCCCCACCTGCTGGCCTCTGGGACATGGCTCCTGGGACTTCTGGATGCCCTGAACATTCACCTTGTTAGGCTCATCTGCTTTCTTTCCAAGGACCCTCTGTCTGTCACGCCAGAAGTGAGCAGGCTGTCGCTGTGGACCAGGAACCCCCTCACCATTCTCCCCATCTCTGGTGTTCCCTTCCAGGCCCCATAATCCTCAGCTTCGATGGGGAAAGGCCGGCTTGCCCTGCTCCCTCTCTCTACCCGACTTCCTCCAGGCCTGGGCTCCCTGTCGGCACTCCTGCTGTCTGAGTCTTCCCTTCCTGAGCCTTCAGCAGGACACAGGGACACCATCTCCTGTGCCCCTTGCAGTACTGAAGGAGTTGGGAGTCTTTTCTTGCTGCTCTGGAGACCCTTCCCCTTGCTCTGAGCTCCACAGCTCAGCTCTGGGGCCCCAGCTCCGTTGGTGTTTTGCACGAAGCATCTGACCCTGTTCACAACTGTCAGTCTACAGCACACTTGCAAGCAAAGACACAAGGTGACTTGCTGAGGGCTGCCCAGCTCTTTGGAGGACACGCGGGCATTTAGGGCCCCTCATCCTGAGCAGGCAGCACAGTAGCTGGGCAGCAGGACCCTCCGAGGCCCCAGGGCTCTTGGGCCAGCTCCACTATGGCCTCCTGTTTGGCATCACCCATAGACCTTTCTAGCTTAGCAGCTAGGCTCACAAGAGATATCCTTCATTGCTCCTGTACACTCCCCCCAGAAGCCCACCCTACACCCAGGAGCTTGCCCACACCACCAGCCAAGATGGGGAGCACCCACCACAGCTCAAAGGATTCTGGGTGGCTGTACCCCCCCAACACCCTGTCCTTGACTCCCACCTACCTCTAGGCCCTGCTGCCTGGCTGCCAACCTGACTGAATGTTCCCACCACCCAGCAGCCACCTCAGCCAGGTCAGGCTGAAAGAAGAAGGCACTCTGAGACCAGATGGCATGCACAGCCACTGAATGGTTTACCACCAGCGGTGCCATGTATCTGTACTGCTGCTTCTCCTTGAAGGTCACTGAGACTCTGGCCCCAACCCTGTGGTTGGGGCTTGTGATCAATGTGAGCCAGACTCCAAGAGCCCACTAGGCCTCAGAGCCCTGGACAACATCAGATCTCTGAGGCTACACCTGTCCCTCCACACACCTGCAAATACCTGTCCATCCACACATCTGTCCACCCACATGTCCATCCACATACCTGCAAAAACACCTGTCTACCCACACACCTGCTCATCTGCACACCTGTCCATCTACATGCTCTCTTTTCACAATTCCTGTCCACCCAAGCGCCTACCCAGCCGCACACATAAGCACACACTTAGCCATTCATACACTTGCACACACAGCTGCCCATCCACTCACCTCCACAAACATCTGTCCATTCACACACCTGTGCAATACCTGTCTGTACACACACACACACACACACACATCCACACATTTGCACACACACCTGTCCATCCACACACCTCTGTGCCTGCACAATTCCTATGTTGCCAAGCCGACCTGCTGCCCAGAGGTCCCAGTCTCTCACATCTCTCCACACCCAGTGTGCACGGAGCCTGCCCTGCACCTGTCCATTGCCGGCCCAAGCTCTGTGGGACAACCACCTCTTTCCAAAGTCTTCCTGTGTGACACCAACAGCTCCCTAGGGACAGAGCCCAGTGAACATCATGAGCCTGGGCAACCTCTGTTGTTATCTCAGCCTCAGCTGCAGCTAGCTGTGTTTGCCTGGAAGCAGCTGCGAGAGGCATCTCCCTGATCGGGAGAGGGGCGGATCACAGGTCTGGGGCCAGGAAATTGATAAGAAAGGGTCATGTCTTTTCACCAGCACCACTTCTGCCTCTGCAAGTCCCTCCAGGACACATCAGAGACCTCAAAGTGGCCAGGAGTTGTGTTTGTTAAGTGAGTCTTAATTTTAAACTGTGCTATCACACCCTGTCCAGCTGCAGGCCTCAGGATGCACCTGTTTCCCCCCTGGCCCTCTGCCCAGCCCCAGCTGGACACAGACCTACAGGCCAGGCTTGGTGTGATGCTCCTCAGGGGCTACCTGTGCCCTCCCATCCTGTGTCCCTGTGTCAAAGTCTGTGTGACATCCAGGGAACAATCCTCTCTTTTCCTGGGCCCACACCCAGCCCTTCACCAATCCTCCTGGCTCTCCCTCTACAGCAAGTCCAGGATCTGGCCTATGGTCCTGCCTTACCCTGCCCTGGTGCCAGCCTCATCCCTGTGCGCTCCAAGCCTCTGTGCCTATAATCTGCCCCATACAAGGCAGCCAGGTCTGTTTGTCCAGAGAGAAGGCAGCTGGGCTATTCTTGCAGATCCTGCAGTGGCTGCCAGGGGCTGCAGAGTACAGTGAGTTTCTCATCACAGTCATGGGTCCCTGCCACCTACCCTGGCCTATGTGGCCCCATGTACCCCTTGAGTCACAACACGCCAAGCACATGCTTCCTGTCATGAGTTGGATGTAGGCCCTGAAAGATCTGTCAGGCTGGGTACAATGATGTGTGCCTGTGATCCTAGGTCCTCAGGGGGCCAAGGAAGGAGAAGTGCGACTTTGTGTCTAGTCTGGACAATTTAAACAGACTCTGTCTCAAAATAAAAAATAAAAAAAGCTGGAGATGCGGCTCAGCACTATCTGGGTTCAACCTGCAGGACCACAGGGGAACTTTTTTTCAAGTACTAACACCTAGATCTGTGCCTGGATCCATATTTGGAAAAAGAGCCTTTGCAGACGTAGTTAAAAATTTTTCTAGGCTGGGTGTGGTGGCACATGCCTGTAATCCCAGCACTCAGGAAGCTGAGACAGGAGGATCTCCATGAGTTTGAGACCAGCCTGAGCTACCTAGCAAAGAAGATTTACTTTAGATTCATTGGCCCCAAATCCAGTGACAGACATCCTTATGGGAAGAGAGGAGGGCAGAGAGAGAGAGAGAGAGAGAGAGAGAGAGAGAGAGAAGCCAAGTAGGACGAAGGTCTCTATAAGCCAAGGATTCTGGCAGCCAGAGGCTGGGGAGGAGCCTCAAGCTAATTCTCCCTCAGGCCTCCAGCAGGGGCCAGCCTGCAGACACCTGGGCTTACACGTGTGGTCTCTGGACCCATACAGACAGCAACTCTGTGGTTTTAAGCTGCTCCATTCATGGAAATTTGTTATAGCCACTGCAGGGCTCTCACCATTGCCTTCCTTCCCCCTCAGTACTCAGCAATTTTCTGCCTCAGGACCTTTGCACGTTTGGTGACTGCTACCCAGAGTCCTTTTCTCCAGCCTCATCTGCCTCACTTCCGCTTGACATTCAGGTCTCATCTGAATGCCACCTCCCTGAATCACTGCCTAGGAAACCCCTGGGGAACCATGGCCCGCCTCTGCAGGGGCGCCTCTGCGGTCTCACCTGCTATCTGAAACAGGGTCATTTATTGGCTAATGTTCTCTTCTTCCCGCACATCTGCCCCCTAGCACATGAACTCTCCCGGGGAGGCACAGCATCCTTCTGAATCCTGGGGTAATCCTGGAGCCCACCTGGTGCCTGGTCCCCACAAGGAGCAAGTGGGGGTCAGCAGGTGGATGGGTGGGGCCCTGGACAGAACAACTCCTCCTGAACCCCCCTCTTCACTTCCTTGCTCCAATGCCTCTCTGCACCTCCACTTCAGAGTAGGGAGAGACGGTACTGGGGTGCAAGTCTGCAGAAAACTGATGGACTCTATTGGCTCCAGCTCCAGTGGCCAGATGCATCCCCTCTCTCTGGGCTCTGGGGACAGAGAGGGGTCCCCTGGAACACTCTGGACCCCACCACCCAGGGCCATAGCTGTCACCCAAGTACCGGATGTCTGTCAACGTACCCAAGATGCCACAGGGGTCGAGCCAGTGGGTACCGGCAGACGCTTAGCTGTTTTCCTCTGACAGAATGGAAGGAAGTGTCGCAGCTGAGAGGTATTGAGAGGGGGAAGCATTTAATTAATTTCTAGTGGTCGATGTCTGCAAGGGCTTTTGCAGAGAAATGGTCCCTTGGTCCCCACTGTGTGGCTTCACTAATGAAGCAATAATCTAGGTAGTGGGTTAAATAACACCTGGCCCCTAAGGATTTGTCAAGGCAGGAAGTGCAATTACTTGGGGAAGTGCGAGATAGTCAGAGAAGGGCTTGTCTCCCTCTTGGGCCCCCACCCCCTACAGCCCTCCCTTGAAGAACTGGGGTAGTGTGCTGGCCAGGGTTCCTGCAGGAAGTGTCCTCTAAGTCCCACCCACCCCACCCAAGCATCATTCTACAATGACCCCAGGGACACAGGGGACTCTGGTGCTATCAGTAGCTCTTAATCTCCAGCTATGAGATCAAATGTCTTAGCATCCCTCCCTGCCCACAGCCTGCCCAGCCCCCAGCCTGAAAGTCTCCTGCTTACCAGAGCCTCCCTCCCGGCCCCCATCTGAGTGATTTTTTCCCAGCCTGCATAGCTCTCACTGCACGTGGGGGCACGGGCCACACACTTTTTATCTTCTCAGTCTCTGCTGAGCCACAATTCTCTATGAAGGAGGATTTCTCACCTCTGAGTCCTAAGTCAGGCTGGACTTGTGGCCTGCCCAGACTTCTGGGGGAAGGGGATGATGAACCAGGGGGCAAGGAAGAAGGAGAGGGAAGGAAAGACAGACACATTATCTCCTTGGTCTACAGCCCTGATTTGGGGGAGGGAAGATGGCCTAGGGACAGACTCAGAGAGGCGGGGAAGCTTGGGGCAATCAGCAGCCACACTTCCAGGCTCAGGGGGCTCCTGCCAATCTGCTGGGGGGGGCTCCTCCTCACCTGCTACCCCAGGCAGCTTCTACTCCTCCAACAGAACCTCACAGGCAGTTCCTGGTCTCCTTCAGCCTCTCTGCAGGAGACCCTCTCTTCCCAGGGTCCAGTGGGGTCCAGCCAAGCAGTGAGCTGTACAGGCCCGGGATCCGACCAGTCCACTGCCCCTATGCCCTCTGTACATTCAACATCCCTCCATCTCTGCAGACTTCTCTGCCCCCTGTACTCTGCTGGACAGTGGCCTCTTGCACCCCAGGGCCCAGTACATCGTGACTCCAGGAGAATCTCTTCCCCCTCCTCTGCACCCTGCGCCAGACGCCTGGTGCCTGCTCCCCAGATTCAACACCATGAGCTTGGCCTGCAGCTCCTGACTCACAGAGAGGACACAGCAGGACACTCACGGACCTGGGCTCCCATCCCTCAGCCACTGCTGTCCAGTGGCCAGGGAGTCACCTGCCCCCTGATCCCTGGCTTTCTGGGGACAGAGTGGAGTGTGTGCCAGATGTTTGCATGGATCAAAGAAGATGCTAGAAAGTGCTGCCCCACACACTCACACGAAAGGCTCTGAGCCTCCACAGTGCCTGGCCTGCAAAGGCTGGGAAGGATGTAGTCCTGGTGACCACGGCCTTCCCTGCAGCTAGCACAGTGTCCCCTGCTCCTCTGCAAGCTGTTCTGTGGGTTCAGCCAAGGATCAGGAGCCCCCCATGTCCACGCGTGGTCAGGGTCGGCCTCCTGCCACCCCATCTCTGTGCCTCTGTGACACTGGCTCCCAGCTTGGAGCAGCAGAAGCTTTCAAGGAGTTCTGGGAGCCACCAAGAGTTAGCAGACTGCAGAGAACCCAGATGCTGCCTAACCTACAAATGGGAAATGATGGTGCTGAGGAAGAGGGTGTTCGATGAGGCAGAGTCTAGTGGGAGCCGGAGCCTGGCTGCTGTGTAAGGAAAAGGCAGGCTGGGGTGGCAAAGGGGAAAGGGGGACCTGTAGGGAGATCAGGAGTGGGGGGCTGGGAGCTGATGTGGGGCAAGGACAGGAAGTGCTCCCTGTGCCTCAGGCCACCTGCGGGGCTGCCCCAGGCCAGCCAGCTGTCCCCCGGGACAGCTAGAGAGAGCAATGGGCTGATCACTTCTCCTTATCCACCAAGCAATAAATAGGCACCTGCTGTGCACTCCCAGGACCCTCTGTGTCACTGTGGTAAGCCAAGGAGCCCCGGGCTCTCTGAGCCCCTTCCCTGGCCTGCTGCCCTATACCCACCTGCAGAGGTTCCTTCCATGCCTCTTGGCATTTAAGTTTCCCTGTCTCTACTCCAGGGCAGAGAGTAGACCAAGTCTAGGGCTCAGTCAGGCATAGAGCACTTGCCCTGCATCTGTGAGACCCAAGTTCCACTCAGCCCCCAGCAGAGGCCCCTGAGGACATGAGGAACTCTCACTCAGACCACTCGGATGGAAGGACGTCACTGGCAAATGGCCTTGATGACAGCAGCTGAGGAGCCTCTAAGCCTGATATACATTGGTTCCTCTAGGATCTCACTGTAGACACAGGCATATGGCTGGCCCTGAGACGGCTCTGACCCTGTCTCCCAGGGCTCTGGAAATCCTCCTCCCTAAGTCTCTTCTCCTCTCCCCCGGGCAAAGGGCAGCCTCACATCATCCTGGGACCAAGGCAACAGTCCACAGGGCTGGCCTGGCACTCTGCCTCCCATGTTGGCACATGGTGGCCGTGAGAGCAAGGGGTCCCTGAGCGTTCTGTCTTCACATGAGCATATGTGTGAGTATGCGCGCGCGCTCGCGCGCGCGTGTGTGTGTGTGTGTGTGTGTGCATGTGTGTGTTGAGAGAGAGATGGAAAGATATAAAGGTGGTGGTGGGTGCTGGCTCAGGAAATCAGAGACCAGTATGCCCCACCCTCTGCCATCTCCAGCAAGCAGCAATAAGGAACCTGGGATAAATTCAGTCCAACCCAAAGGCCTGGGAAATAGCAAGGAGGGGGAGCTACAATAACTGTCAGACCTGCCACAAAGGCCTCAGGACCAGCCCCTCAGTGTACCAGGAAAGAAGACGACCCAGCTCCAGAGAGACGAGTCACTCTTCCCCTCCTTCCCGTCCTTGTCTCCTAGCATGAATTAGATAGAGTGTCCACAGTAGGGAGGGCAGCCTCTTCACTCCTCCTGGTTTCATGCCCATTTCTGCCCGGACCACCCTCACAGACACCCCAGATGTGATGTTCTGCCAGCCATCTGGGCAGCCTGGAGCCCCATCCTGGTGACACACAAAAGCAACCAATGCACATGAATCAAAGTCATACCCTGCTCTGGTGGTGTTCCTGGGGCACCCTGCAGTGCGGTCAGGCACTGTTGGAGCATGAGGCTGGATGAAGGACCATCCAGAAGCACCCTGGGGGACGCTGAGGATGGGCTCCTAGCATGGGGGTTTCAACTCTGGCCTCATCAAGATTCTGGGTCTCAGGCCAGCGAGATAGCTCAGTGGACTAAGCACCCACTTAGGCAAGCACAGGGTTTAATTCTTGGCACCACAGACCATGCTGGCCCCACCCCCTGGGGCGTGCTAAGACAGCCACTGAAACCAGGTATGGTGGCTCACACCTGTAATCCCAGCACTGGGGAGGCTAAAAACAGGAGGATCATTATGAGTCCAAGCTTCATAGTGAGACCCTGTACCAAATACATTAAAAAAAAAAAAAAAAAAAAAAAGAAAGACTCTGGGTCTCAGTCTCTCCAGGGCCATGAGGCATCATCAGGTTAAGAGGAGGAACACAGATGTCCAAATGAGGCCCAGGAGAACTGTGCCTGAATCCCCCAAAGCCTTCTTTCCCAGAGGAGCCCCATGTGTGGGTGCACCTGACCTCCCCCTAGCCTCTCACCTGTGCAGTTAGTGTCGTGGATCCCATGCCTGGCCTGTGGGCACCAGGTAAGATACCGCTTCTCAGTGTGCCTGGGGATGTCCCAGAGTGAGATCAGCTCTATGACTATCAGTGGGCTTCAGTAAGCTGGCAGCCCCAGAGGTAGGTAGGCGGCCTCTGTCCCTTTAATGGGCTCAACAGAGCAAAGGACAGAAGAGGAAGAAAGGATGCATGGCTTTGCTGCCTCGCGCACTTCCCCTGTGCTGTGCTGGGTTTCCCTCCCCCGCCTCATGGCTCCCTGGGCTCTCAGGCCTCCGGACTGGACTTCACCTCTGCCTTTCCTGAGTCTCCAGCTCACAAACACAGGTCCTGGGGCGTCTTAGCCGCCAGGAGCCTCTGGGAGCCAATGTTTGAGTACAAAATCTCCCATGTCTTGGTTTTGTGTCTCTGGAAAATAGTATACACTTCCCACTCCACTTCAGCTTCCCACAGTCAGCTTCCAAGAGGGCAGCATTCCTAGACCCTCCTCCCCAGATCAGCTTCCGCAGGACCCAACCCAAGACCATGGTGTTAGCCTGCCCCAGTCTCCAGAAAACACGGAGACCTCCAGAGTGGTGAGACTAGAGGCTGAGGAAGCAAGACTCTCTGCAGCGGGGCATCTGTGTGCCTGGGACTACCCATCTCTAGCTTCCATGTCCTTGCCTTTGGAAAGTGGTATTAATAGTCCCTGACTGGGAACATTTGTAAGGTGGCAAACTGATGTAGGACTTGGACGCTAGGTGTGGGGGTACATGCCTGTAGTCCTGTCACTCTGAGAAGCTGAGACAGCAGGACCTCAAATTCAAACCTAACTGGGAAATTTAGCAAGACCCTGTCTCAAACAGAAACATACATAAGTTTGTTTTTTTGTTTTTTGGTTTTTGGTCTTTTTGAGACAGGGTCTCGTTATGCAGTTCGGGCTGGTATTGAGCTCACTTTTGTAGCCCAGGCTGGTCTCGAACTTGCACTAATCCTCCTGCCTCAGACTCCCAAGTGCTGGGTTTACAGGCATGCACCACCACACCCGGCTCATACATATTTTTTTAAATCTTTTTTTTTTTAATTATGGCTGGCTCAGCCTGTCCTGTGGGTGGGGCTAGCGCAGCATGTGGTGCTGAGGATCAAACTGCAGTCCCTACAGTTGCCTAAGCTTGCCTAAGCAAGTGCTTTAGACTGCTGAGCCATCTTACCAGCCCCTACATACATATTTTTAATTTAAAAAAGTATAAGAGGCTAAAGATGGAGCTCTGCTACAGAAGTACGGGATCGAGATAGGTTTGGCTGCCTCTTGTCGGTTCCTGTTCTGCTGCTGCTGAGCCTTGTAACCCCTGAGACACTGCCTCCCCTCTCTGGGCCTCAGATTCCTCTACCATTCAGCAAAAGGAATGCCCAGGGCCCCTTGAGGCTTGGTTTCTAGAAGGAACTGGAAGAGCAGGGATGTGAGTAGGAGTTTTTGCCACTCTCCCCACCCCTGCCCTGCTCCAGGTGTCCACTACAGAGAGCTGGTGATGAATGCAGCCCTTTCCCAGGATCTCCACACTCCAACTCCTGGGGCGCCTGCCACTCTCCCTGCTTATCTGCCTTGGCTCAGGTGATACAGGCCTCTGCTCCCAAACCTCCATCCTCCTCCCCTAGCAGCAGCCCACATCCCTGAAGAGTGCATGGCCAGGCAGGGTGCAGGGCAGCTTGAGGACCACCCCTCATGTGTCACAGGAACCACCTCCCCTGCCTCCCTGCCTGCCTGCCCAGCCTCAAGGACACAGAGATGGGAGCAAAGAACCAGCCAGCAGTGTCTCACCCAGGAGTTAGGCTGCTAGGCCCTGTTCAACCCAGCCAGGTGCCTACTACCATGGTCAGCTCCAGACCTTCATGCCCTGCCCAGATGACCATACTCACTCTCTCTGTGACCCGGGCTCCCCTGGACATGGTTCAAGAGGGTGGAGCATAGAGATGCTACCCTCCTATGGCCCACCTGGCTGCAGGCCAATGTTGACAGGTGCAAGAGTGAAGGCTGAGGGTCCCAGGGTTCCTGTGAGTAACCTGGGCCCTGTGAGCTGAGCCTGGGAATCTAACTACCCATGCTGACTTTGGACTCAAGAGCCTGCAGGCTGTGAATATCAGGCCAGTTGTATAGGGAACAGAACCACCCAGCTCTGTCCTGGGACCCAGAATCCTCCACTCCAGCTTGGAGCAAGAGGAGGAAGAGGAGCCAGAGGAAGAGGAGGAGGCAGAGAGGGAGGAGGAGGAGGAGAAAGATGGGGGGCAGGAGAAGGAGGAGGGGAGGGAAGAGGAGAGGAGGAGGAAAAAGAGAGGGGAAGGGAGGGGAGGGAGGAGGAAGACGGAAGAGAGGATGAGATGGGAAGGAAAAGGGAGGATGAGGAGGAAAAATGATGAGTGGGGCAGGAGGGGGAAGAGCAGGAGGAGGCAATGGGCCGGCATCACCCTAATGAAGCCATCTCGCCCCCATAATAAAGACCTCATGTACCCTCAGTGACACTTAGCAAATCCGGGCACAAATGAATAACCCAAGTCCAATTGAATTAACCTTCCAGTGATCAGCACAGCTAAACGAATTATCCCAAGGCCCCAACAAGATTAAAAGGCCGGGCACAGACTGGGATCTTTGGGCAGGCGGGTTCATTGGGCTTAACGAGTTTAAATCACAGCCCTGCGTTCTTTTCCCTGGCTCTGGGCTGCTCTGATCCTGGGGTACAGACTTTTTTTCAGCAGCCACAGGCCCTGGGGACCAAAAGGAAAACCAGACACAGGGCCGGAAGCCAGTGGTGACGGTGGGAGATGTCACAGGCGAGGATCACAAGGGTTGGGGCCAGGAGCACTCTCCGTCTTTCTCCGTAGGCCCAGACAGACCTGCGAGGACACTCCGCAAGACCCTGCTGCAGAAAAGGCTCCTTGGTGAGTGTCACAGAAGTCCTAGGCCATGGCCAGGATGGAGATGCCCAGCCACACTCTAGAAGGACAAAGGGCACTTGGGGCTGGGGTTCTGCCAACTCAGAGCGCAAAGAGGCTGCAGCCTCTCCTCCTTCCACCAGCAAAAAGGCCCTGCTCTGTGGAGAAGAAGCAGAAGAGGCAAGGAAAGGGCAAATACTTGGGGCCACACCTGAGTGAGAGCCCCGAGGTGGACACCTTGGCATCATCTGCCCAGGCTCAGCAAAAGTGTCACCTTGGATCTCCACAAAGGAAAGAAGGACTCTGGAAATGGCGCTCGCTGGATCTGTGTTCTGGAGCAACTGAGAATGCAAGGGTGTGATGATTTTGGCTGGAGTCCACCTGTGGGGCATCTGCTTGCCCAGGAGGCCTCCCAGGAGGTAGCGGGACCTGAGGCTCACAGCAGAAGGGCCTCGAGGTATGCCCGGAAGCTCTTCAGATGAAGATGCAATCCCCATGCAAGTGTCAGACAGAGGTGAGGGGACAGCCACAGTCGCTATCAGAGTCACACAGATGTGTGACCCGATGGAGACACCCTAAGGTGGCGACCACTCTGGGTGAGGTTTTGGGGTCCCCACATCATGGCTGACTTTCCTGTCTCTTGATCTCTCCTTAGAAATTCATGCCGGTGTCACTGTGGAGAGAGGCGCTGTGTGGGTAGTCCCCACGTGCAGGCTGTCCCCGGACAGCTATCTTCACAGGAACCACTGACAATAAGATGGGGTGGGGAGAGGGTCCTTGAAAGTGTCAACTGATAACTGGTCGCGTTTGATAAGGGACAGCAGGAGACAGTAGCCATTAATTTCTAAGGCACTCGGCTCTGCCATGAAGGCCTGAGAGACAGGATGATAGATGGTGGCGGGATGAGGGTCAGCAGCATATTAAGAGAGACACTGATGGCAGGGAGATGGCACGGCCACCAGCCAGCAGGCTGAGGACACCAAATGCGGCATGATACTGTGGCTGAGTAAAAACATCCCACCTAGTCCCTGAGCATGAGAGGGGCCATTGCCCTGCTGGGAAACCATAATGCATCAGCTCTCGTTGGGCCTAGTGGTGCAGACCTGTAATCCCAGCACTCCGGGAGGCTGAGGCGGGAGGATCTCATGTTGGGATTCCAGCCCAGACAGCGTAACAATTTAGTCAGACCTTGCCTGTAAATAAGCCATAACAAGGGCTGAGAATGCAGCCCATCCCTATGGGTTCAATCCCTAATATCACAACAAACAACAGTGAAACAAGCCCCAACAAAGGCTGGGATGAGCATGGGCAGGGGCCCAGGGCTGGGCCCTTTCCATGTACCTCGTACTGGCCCTGACTGCACAAAGCACAAGTCCATGGGGTGGAGGCCACAGGACGGAACAGAGAAAAGGGCAGGGCAGGATGGGCAGGGGATGTCAACTGCAGAGAGAAATTGGAGAGAATTTGGGCTGACAGCATTGGCCCACATTTTAGCCCCAAGGGCACCTTTTGCTGCATATAAATTATGCCTTCTCCCCAAGCAAGCCCAGTCCAGAGCCCCCACTCCTCAAAGCAGGGTCCTCATAGTCTGTAGCCTGGAAGAGGCAGGCCCTGACTTTAGGGAACTGCAACTGTAGGAGTGAGCAGCATAAACCTGCCCAGGGTACGCATGCCAAATGGTCCCCGGGCACTGTCCCAAGGTGTCACAGTCCCCCAGAAAACTCTGGAGAGACTTCCAGGGCTGTGAGTAGCTTGGGAAGCCTCCTTCTTTCTGAGTAGCTGGTAGATTGTTAGCTCAAGGGCAGGGAGCTAGGAACCTGCAGACCTGATCTTATTTCCCTTTTCTCTAGGCCTGCCAGGAAAGTCAAAGCAAGACCCAAGCCCTCATAGCAGCTACTGTGGGTCACTTGGCTTCCAGAACCACACATAGTCTTCAGCGTGGGCTTCGCTGATTCTGCTTGTATTCCCTGATGCGAAGGTTCATGCCACTATCTGCATGTATAATCCTGACCCCCAAGTGTACCTGATACTCTGCTGGGCCACTGTGGTCTGCGTTGCCTGCATAGTGCACAGACCCTGGATCATCTTCCACTGAAAATCCAGACGCTACGGCCCTCAAAGGACAGCATGCTTCATCACTGGGTGACAATGGGGAGAGAGACAGAGGCACAGAGACAGAAATGGAAAAAGATTAAGAATTGAGCTAGATTTCAGGGGAACACACAGAATTTCCTGATGGGATGGCTGGGTTGGTCCAGCCTGAGGAAAGGGGTCCCTGGGTCCCTCATCCCAGCCGAGCTAGTCCTGAGCCATCCTGGCTCAGCCAGGCCCCAGCATTCTGTGGCCTCTGCTGCCTCCTGGAGACATCCTCTGGTAACACAGGTGCTCTGCCTGTTTTCCTGGGACTGGGCCCTGTAGCACCCTCATCTAACCTCAGCCTCTCCCAGATCCAACTCAGCCCTGTCCCAGATTCTCCTGGGGTTTGTGGCTGCATCCCCCGGCTTGCTGGCTATCCTTTTTACTTCTTTATTGGTTAGAAGATATATTAGGTATAAAAAGTTCAAATGAAGCCAGGTGTGTGACAGCAGACATCTATAATCCCAGGACCTGAAGAAGACTGAAGCAAGAAGATCTCAAGTTTAAGTTCCACCTGGGCAACTTAGCAAGACACTGTCTCAACATTAAAAATAAATAAATAAAATTTAGGAATGGCTGGGAATGTATCTCAGTGGTAGAGTTTCCTGGGTTCCATCAAATGGTCCATAGATGTGTGAACATACAAACTGGAGGTCTCACGTAATTCTACTCCAACATACCCAGTGACCTCCGCAATGCAGTGCCGCTGCTGGCCTTGCCCCCAAACAAGGAGCCTGATCTTTCTAGGACTTCTTTGTTTATAGGCAAATCTCATCCTTCTTCATACCTGTCTTCTAAGGCAAGTATTTTTTTCTTCCTTTCCACTCCCTTTGGAATGACGGCCTGTCCTACTTGCTGGTAATGGGTTTTTCCTGTTTTTTCCCAATGCTGGATGACCCCATAGATGTTTTATCTTCACCTGTCTGATCTCACAGTGAGTTGGACATAAAGAGGTCCCCGAACCACCCTGTAGCAGAAAGTGCTTATCAAGAAGATTGCCAAGCAAATGTTTCTCTTGAGGGTGGATGAGAGGGTAGATGGATGGCTGAATGAATGAACAGGTGGATGGGCAGATGGGTAGATGACAGAGAGTGGATGGGTGATTAGGTGGGTGAAGAGATATGTGAATAGGTGAGCAGACAGACAGGGATGGATGGGTGGGTAAGTGAGCGGACAGATGGATGGATGGATGGATGGATGGATGAGTGGGCAGGTGGGTGGTGGATAGATAGGTAGTTGGGTGGGTGAGTGGGGATTGTATGGGGTAGATGGATGGGGAAGTAGATCGGTGAGGAGATGGGTGAGTTAGTGAATAGATAGGTGAATGGATGGGTGGGTGGGTGAGTGTTGGATGAATGGATGGATGAATGGATGGGTTAGTGATTGTATGAGTGAATGGATGGACAGATGGATGGATAAATTGATGGGGTGGATGGTGGCTTATGGATGGATGGGTATGTGGGTGAATGGATGGATGGATGGGAGGGTAGACTGGTAACTTCAGCCCTTTCAGAAGAAATCCTAGTGGTGACATGCAGGCACATAAAGTGGGAATCAGAAGTGTGTACCCAAGGATGG
>PVKN010003501.1:0-36959 GCA_004027915.1 Capromys pilorides
TCTTTACTTGGACTTCGTTCTTTTCTTGTTGTCTTTTACTTGTTTCCTTTTGAATCAGCCAAGTATTTTTCATTGTTGTATTTTGTCTTCTCCACTGGATTGAAAAATATTTCAGTTAAATATGCACACCATAATATTTACCATACTGACCATTTTAACATTTTTCTGTTAAGTACACTCATAGAGTTGTGCAACTAATTTCCAGAGTGCTTTTTGCATCTTACAAAACTGAAGTTGTACACTCATTAAGCAATAACTTCCCATTTTCCCCCTTCCCAGTACCTGGAAACTCTCACTTTATTTTCTGTCTTTATGAATTGACAATTCTAGACATTTTATTTAATTATAATCATATAGTATCTGATTTTTTTCCTACATGGTTTAACTTAGCATATTTTCCTCAAAGTTCATCTGTGTTGCAGCTTGTGTCAGAATTTCATTCCTGGGGGCTGGCCAAATAGCCTAGCACCTCAGCAAGCAGGTGCAGGGGCCAAGAGTTTGATCCCCAGGGGTCAAACTTGCTGGCACTGCCCCTGGGATGCACTGAGATGGAAATTGAGACTGGGCGTGGTGATGCATGCCTGTAATCCCAGCTCTTGGGAGGCTGTAAACAGGCTGATCACTAGGAGTCCGATCTATTTTCTTTCTTTCTTTCTTTCTTTCTTTCTTTCTTTCTTTCTTTCTTTCTTTCTTTGTTATGGCGAGCTCATCTTGCTCTGGGAGTGGGACTGGCACAGCATGTAGTGCTGGAGACTGAACTGCGGTCCCTGACTTTGCCTAAGCAGGTGCTTTAGATCACTGAGCCATCTCACCGGCCCCATGGAGTCCAATCTAGTAGCGAGACTCTGAACAGCCTGTAGATCCTTCCCACTGCCCCCCCTCAAAAAAAAAACCTATAGCTGATCTTGGAGCATGGTTGACTTTTTTTTTTTTTTTTACATAAGGAAAACTAAATGATTTCCACTCAGAACTCTGAACTGTGGACTCAGGGTCATAGACTCAACTTTCATCTTCCATGATGACATTTCTTGCCAAGGTAGAAACAAATTAAAAGGCTGAAGCACCATGATCACAACACCAATGCAGAGCCTCGTCCATGAGCCATGATTTGTGGCACACAATAAACCACACCTTCTCTTAATTGTGCTAGCTAACAACTGACTGCTTGCACCAAATATGGTGAATCTTGTTACACACTGTTAGTAAGATTTCATGTACCACTTTTCATATTTTTTAAAATTTTTAAAATTGTTTTGCGGTACCAGGGTTTGAACTCAGGACCCTGTGCTTGCCAGGCATGTGCCTATTCTACTGAGTTATCTCCCTTGCCCACCACTTCTCATATTAAAGATCCTTCTTGTTGGTTGGCACTCACCAGTAGTATTCACCATATTTTCAGGATACAGCTCAGGCATAGCTCCTATTGTGGTCCTGGGAGTTCTGTACTTCCATTCACATTTTATTGGCCAAAGCATGTTATAAGGCCACTCCCATTTCCAAACTGCAAGGAAATACAATCCTGTCATGGTACCTTCAGAGAGCATATGGTGGGAAGTAAAGCAGCATGAGGCCCAAATAGGGCTCTTTTTGTGTGGAAATCAGGAATTCAATAATTACATCCTGTGTCACTATCAAATGTTCCCCAAAGAGTTTGCCACAAAGTGGAACCTGTGGTTCTGTGTGGATCTCTATGAAGGTATCACCTCAACCCCCCCAACCTCATGATTGCCCAATCTTTGATCCAGAAAGATGGGTTCCAGGTGAATGTAATGACCTATAGGGAGATCATGATTGTTCTAGAGAAGGAAGACATCTGATTCAAGTTAGGTCTGCTTAGAATGGTTAGGAAGTTTTAGTCTTTCTCTGTGTAGTTGGAATTGTAGCCTATGCTTAGGAGTAGTTGGTACACACATTTCCAACCATGTTTGAAAAGCAGAGAAAACAGGTCTGCAGGAAGAGTGCCATTGTATTCCCTAGCTCTATTTTTGACCTACCCAAAAGCTCTGCTAGGTTTCACCTTGGCCTCTGAGAGAGTATCACTCTCTCCCTTTCACAAAGGTTTAACATTCCCTTTATTTTTTAAAAAATTGGCCAGATGAGGGCCAGGGAGATAGTTCGGCAGACTAAGCACCTGCTTAGGCAAGTGCAGGGAACTAGGTTCCATCCCTGGTACCACATGCTGGGCTAGCCCCCACTCAGGGAGCACTGAGAAGGCCACTGAGACTGAGCATGGTGGTGTACACCTGTAATCCCAGTGCTAGCGGGGGCTGAAAACAGGAGGATCACTAGGAGTCTGAGCTGCATAGTATGATCCTGTACCAAGCACATTAAAAAAAAATTGGCCAGGTGGATTATTTGTGCTTGAAGCTAGCAAAATAGTATGTGTTCTTTGCCTCTGTGAACTGACACAGAAAAGTTCATAGCTTTGTCCATTTCCATAGAATACAGGTCCAGTTGTAATTACATCACATAAACTATACTTCTGGCAGTTTCTTTCCTGTTTAAGAAATATCTTCAGGACTGGAGAAATAGCCAGGTAGTCTAAGTGCCTGCTGGAAAAGCACAAAGACTCAAGTTCAATCCCCATACTCCATGGTGGCACATGCTTGTGATCCTAGCGCTGGGGAAGCAGAGATAGGAGGATCACTATGAGTCCGAGCTATGTAGTGAGACCTTGTACCAAACAAACAAACAAACAAATAGGAAAGCTCTTCAGGATGTGAATGCAAGTGACATAGGAATCATCTTGAAACTCTTTAACTTTATCTTCTGAGGAAAAAAACATTTGCCTCCTCCAGTAGACAGTATTTGTTCTTTTGGGGGGAATTGTCCTTTTGAAACAGAGTCCCACTATGCAATAAAAGCTGTAAAGTTTGTAAAAAAATTCAGTTTGTAGCCCAGGCTGGCCTCAAATTCATGAAATCTTCCTGTCTTAGCCTCTCATGTGCTGACACTATAAGCATGTGCCACCATGCCCGACACTGAGAAACGGTATTTGTGATGTATACTCTATCTGGTATTCCATGTATGCTGCTTCTTCTCCCTGGAGTCCCTTCCTCATCAGCTCCACAGGTTCAGTCCCAATGTCATCTCTGGGAAGCCTTCTAATTCTGTCCTGTACACTCTTAAGTATAGTTCCCTGAAGCAGTTGGCATATCCATATAGCATCACATATTTCCTCCCAGAGTGTTTTCACCCACCCTGGTGTTAGGGATCAAGCCTAGGCTCTCTCGCATGCACTCTACCATTGAGCTATACCTCCAGCAGAAGTGTATTTCCTTCTCTGAAATACTGAGTTCTTCAGGTCAAGAGTTTCTTGTTTATCTCTGCATGCCTCAGGGTGTCTGGATCAGAATAAGTACCTGGAAAAATTTACTGAATAAATAAGATAGATTGGAGCAACACATCCTATAAATTCCCATTTGTTCACAAGACATATTAGATACCTGAACATGTCCATGTTCTTGTTACAGATGAACAATAGCAAAAAATTCCTGTCCTCAAGGAAATTAGGAATATTCAGGACATAAGGGGTTGACGGAAGAGTAAAGCAAACGAGGAGGGGCAGAGTGGTAAGTGGTGAGATTTGATGTTTTAGTAGATGTGTAGGAAAGTCTTCCTGGGAAGGTGACTTTTGAGTAGAAATTTGGAGTGAGGGCACATGTGCTTCTCATATCTGGGAGAAGAAACACCAAGCACAAAGGTCCTGAGGTCGGAGTGAGCCCCTATATTCTGGCAATAGGAGGGAATCTTGTGTGGCTGGTTGAGGAATGATGGAATAGAGAGGAAGAAGATGCAGTTCCTTATAGGATGTGTTGCTCCAACCTATCTTATTTATTCAGTAAATTTTTCCAGGCACTTATTCTGATCCAGACATCCTGAGGCATGCAGAGATAAACGGGAAACTCTTGACCTGAAGAACTCAGTATTTCAGAGAAGGAAATACACTTCTGCTGGAGGTATAGCTCAATAGGGAAAGGTAGGTAGAGAGAAGAGAGATCACATAGGAGATGAAGGCCCTGGAATAAAGTATTAGTTTATGTTGAAATGGCAAACTGTTAGATGTTTTATTTTATTTTTTGGTGGTACCAGGGATTTAACTCAGGACCTTGCACTTGCTATGCAAGCACCTATTCCACTGAGCTGTCTCCCTGACCCTCCTGTTAGATGTTTTAGAGGAGAGAGCCTTGGGTTTCAACAGGACCCATTTGCCTGCCATGCTGAGCTAGTAGGACAGAGAACAGGTAGGAGGCTATAGTAATATTTCAAGGAAAAAAAGTAGAATTTTTATTTATTTATTTTTATTTTTTAATAAGAAATAAAAATATGATAATTTCAAAACACATTAGTAGTGCATTCATAATAATTGGTACATTGAATATTGTTGTCCTCATAGTAGTTATACAGAGCACAGGGTATAGACATGATACATTTTTAAATCCATATTAGTAGGGGAGGAAAAAAAGAAAAAAAATTTCTTCTCTTTGTACAAAGAGGGAGTAGTTATATACATAGTCAGACGTTCCATAATTGCAGTGGGTTACCGGTGAAACTGGCAATGTTGGAAGCTGTTGGTATAAGCCTCTTACAGCTCATCATACTAATCTAGCTCTGCATTCTATGCCTCATAATTAAGCTTTTCTGCGGGTGATCAAGGGCAAGTTAAGGCCAGACCTGTATATCAGAACATTCATCTTTTGTATCTTCCAGGGTCAAATCCCCTCAGGATTAACTTTGGAACCATGTACAGTGCTTTGTAGAACTGTTGCCAGTGTCAGCCATCAGGATGAGTCATGGCCATTCCTTGACCAGTTTGCTCTCTGTGAAAGCCTGAGAGAATGTATTTTTGTCTAGGTGACTCTCCTTAGACACACTATACTTCATTTATCCCTTTCCTCTGAGGTTCCTTAATCTCCTTGAACAGAAAATTTGGGAAACCACTGAGTTATAGGATATTACAGCACAGGTTCTCTTATGTCCTGAGTCCTCACTGACCTTGAAGGGCTAGGGCAAAAATGTTGGCTATCCTCTAACCCTTCTTTTTCTCCAATTTTTGGTCTATTAACTTACATTCTCAAGGATGAGAGAAGCTTCATGATAATATTACTTTATAACATAGGTGATTGAGCTTAGCATCACTGTCTTTCTGAGTATCAAACATTTTAGACTTATCTTGCAATTGATATTTTCTGTCAATCATTGATATTCTAATAAATCTCTTTAGAATTTGATAAAAGCATTTACACATTTTTACACAGACATTTAGAAATCCAAGGATGTACAAAATTGTAGCCTGTCAAGCATGAGAAAAGTAGAATTTTAAAGGCAGAGCTGATGAGCTTTGCTGATGGATATGATAGGAAGAGAGGAGTCAAAGATGACCACAATGGTTTGGCCTCCCTCACTAGAAGGAGTTGACATTAAACTAGGGTGGGGAAAGATTGTATAAGCAGCAACTTAGGAGGGAAGTTTGGTGTGTTTGACTCTGGACATGTTAAACTGGACACACTGCTCATATCTTATGTACAAGTTCACTGGTCTTCAGGGCCTGAAGTTTAATTAGTTACCTAATGTACTCTCCAGTTAAAGCTAGCCTTATTTACTGTACACCAAGGCAGTGTGCAAAAAGCTTTATATATGCTGTCATTTAATCCTTTCACTCACCTTATTGCATAATTGCTAATATTTCCTTGCCCTTTTATGGATGAAGGATAAACCCAAAGTCACCTAGCTAATTATTAATCTGCCAGATTAATGTATATCTGGGATTCAGACCCAGGGGTGTCCAACCTCAAAGCCCTGTTAGTTACAGAATTATAAAGATAGGGACCACTTTCTGATCATGTATGCCACAAACTTGGGTTCCATAACAAATAGCTTGCTCGAACCAAGTGGCAATTCAGCAGGCGACCCACCATCATCTCAGGCATGCGGGTTAGAGGGCAGATGAAGAGCGGTCAACGTTATTGCAGCCAAGGAGGCTGATGCTTGAAAACTCAAACATGTGAAGATCTAATACTGTTAAGAAAGAGGCGATTGAAAGCTTGCTCAGGCTATTATTACTTTTAAGAAACAAGAGGGCATTACAAATAGGGAAGGCTTAATGATATAAAACAAGGATCAATCCCTAGTGTTTCCAGGGAAAGACTGCATCGGGGAGAGCGGGAGGGGACAGACAGGGTTCAGGGTTCCAGCCCACCCTATTTCTCGTAGCCCGTTGTGGTCTGCGAGGAAGGCCAGCATATAAAGTACAAAATCCAGGCACCTCGGAAGCCCCAGAACCCAGGCCACCGTCTCCTCCCACCTCCAAGCAGGGAAGAGCTCTACGCATGCGCCGGGGCCAAGGTCCGCTTCCCCGCGACGTCGGGGGCTCGCGCCCACTCGGAAGCCCCACCCCACGGCGCCTGAGGCGACCGGGGCGGGGGACTCCCAGCCACGCCCCCAGTGGAGCCGAGCGAGGCCGAGCGGGACCGAATGCCTCCGAATGCCACCGAGGAGAGCCGAGCGGCCCAGAGTCGGTTGGTGCAGCTGCGTCCCCGCCGCTCCACAGTCCGCGGCTCCGGCGTAGCCGCCGCCGCCTCCGCGGGGCCTGCGTCGGCCGCCCGTCCGCCCGCCCGCCCGCCGGGAGGGAGGCCCCCGGCGCGGGGAGAGCGGCTCGGCCCGGGCGCTGCGTCCGCTGCCGCTGCCAGGTGAGCGCCCTCCGCGGCAGCCGACCCCAAGTGCCCCGCAGCTGTCAGTCCCCGGTGTCTGTGTGTCTCTGCGTGTCAGCCCCTGTGTCTGCGCGAGCGCCTTCCCGCCAGGCCGGGACCGCCCGGCCTGTAGGCTCCGTCAGCCCCCTCCGCCAGCAGCCCGGGTCTGTCAGCCGCCAGCACCCCCTGCCGGGAGGCTCCGCCCCTTCCCCCCGAAGCCCGGCCCCTCTCCCATCTGTCAGCACCCCCAGCACCAGGCTCTCGCGCCCTGGTCCCCGGGGGTCATTGTGCCCCTCTGGCCACCCAGAGGCCAAAGGGGCCAAAGGGCGTGGTGGTGAAGTGGAGTGCCCGCCGAGGCGCGCCGAGCGAGCGCCGCTGGTTTCTACTGCCGCGGGCCGGGCCGCTGCCGCCGGCTGGATGGGGCAGCCCATGCCGCTGGTGTAAAGAGCGTAGCTGCCCCGGCGGAGGCGGCCGAGCCGACTCCAACTGCTCGGGGGACAGCAGAGTCCTGAATCGAGATTCGGGGTCCTTGTTCGCGTGTGGGAAAACGATGCACGTGAGCTCTGGGTGTCCTGGGTGCTCGGGAGGGCGTGTGAGAAGAGTTTGCGAGACTCGTTAAGCCTTCCTCCCTTAGAGTTTTAGTCAGAGAAGCAGTTGGAAATGATGCCAGGGTGGGTGGGATGCGGATTTAGGTGCAGAGTGAGAGTCTGAGTCATTTGGAATTGCACTGTTTGAGTTTCTGAGCGGCGACTGCCTTGGGCTTGAGCCCTGCAAGAAACGGTTCTGTGCTGGGGAATGGAGGGGGTGTTAGGTGGAGAAGGAGAGCTAGCCTATGCCTTTCTGTTTTTATGTCCTGTGGACACGTAGAGTATGTTTATCTACATATCCTAAATGTTTATTCATGAGGCATCCACACATTTTCAATTTGAAAAAGGATTACTGTAGTTTCCATTTATATATGTGTTCTCGTGTGCGGTTTTCTTGATGTTTTTGTTTGTAGTAACTGAATATTGCAATATTTCAAAACTAAGAGAAAAGGCGTCTTAAAACAATTGGTATTTTGCCGGATAATTCTCAACCACAGAGAAAGAGCCAAAAATGTACTTCATTAGCTGGAACAATTTATTCGAGCTTAATTTGTTTCTAAGAGGCATACAGTGGAAAAATCCAGAAGCTGTAAAAAACTATCAAAGAAACTTCGGAAATGAATGAAAAAGGTCCCTCTATTGCTGCCTTGGAAAGATAGTATCCGAGATGTTTTGAAAGACAGAGTTACCACGTAATGATAAACATATTAACCAAGTTGGTTTTGCGACCTTGATACATGGAGTCAGGCTTGATTTGTGCAGTGGTTCATGACAGGCGAACATTGCGGAAGTGTGATAATATTTGGAAAAATGTTCCCCACGTTGTTTTTTATTTTTATGTTGAAGATTTCAGACTAGGATCCTGTCATGGTACGGTAGGTTTTTGTTTTTTAAAGAGAATATTAGAGTTTACAAATAATTCATATTTAAGGCAAAAGAGCTTTAAAAAACAACCATAAAAGAAAAAACCATAAACCATAGTAAACCCATAGTTTGGCATTTATCTTTTTTAGTTTTTTCTTTCCATGAGTACATATATTTTCTTGCAAAAATGCTACAGAGTAAAACTTTTATTTTACAGTTTTCCTTCAATTTGTAATTGATTATGAGAAAGATGTTGTAGTTTTATGAGTAGGAACTTGTGTTCCCTTTGTGATTCTTTTAAAAAGTGAGGTTGTGCTACCTCCCCACATAGAACACTCTATGAGTTTTTCATCTTAAAGTAAAACTTGAACCTGAAGTTCTTACAATGGCCTACCAGGCTACCTACCTCACTGTCTTAACTTGTAGGCCAAATCAGTTGCCTTAAAAACTTCAAGCATATTTCATCCTCAGTGCCTTTGTTTTTGTACTTCCCTTTTCCTAGCACTTTTACATCTTCAGGTATCTGCTCAAATGTGATCTCAGGCTTTTCCTGATCACATTATGATATATTCTCCATCCTTCAGCCCTCTTTGCCTTGGTTTTACTTGCTAATGATAATATATATTTATATTTTGGTTTATTGTCTTTCTCCTTCATTAATCCTGAAGTGAGACTTTTTCTCTAGTATAACCTCAGAGTTCAGAACTGTTTGCTGAATGAATGAACGATGAATGTTCATTATCCATCCATTAGTGTGATCTTGCAGGTAGCCTTCTAGATAGCTGTATTATGATGTGAATAAGAGTCTCTTGAAACTCATGACATTCTCTCATTTCTGTATCTGAGAAGAAGGAATTTTACAACGTGAGGCTGATGATCTCAGAAAGAATTACAGTCTTGATTTAACTTGAACAGCTGACATAACACTTTTGGCATGTTCCTGGTTTTCCTTATATGTTATCCCTTGTGTCATATAGGGAATCTTTGAAAATATGAAGTGTCCCAATTATGTTTACAGCTGTGATTTCAGTTTGGTAACTCTAGTGATAATGTAAGTCTCAAGAGCAGAGTGGATGTGTGTGTGTGTGTGTGTGTGTGTGTGTCTGTGATACCCAGAGATACAATTATAGCTTTAAAGTATTTTCATTGAGGGTGGTAGCTGTTATACTTTTCTTGGCAACTCTTTCCTTTTCATCTCTCTATTATCAGTTTTTGGATCATCTGGAAGGATACAATTACTTAAAAAAATCTTTGACCTTTTACACATTTTATATCTCTCATACATTTTTTTTTTTTTTTTGAACTGTAAGAGTTGGAACTCAGGGTCTTTGCACTGAGCTGTGTTCCTGTTCCCTAATATTGAGTTGCTCAGGCTGGTCTTGAAGTTGTGACCCTCTTGCCTCGGTCTCCCAGAGTGCTGGGATTATGGGTATGAGCTACCATGTCCAGCTTCATGGCACAGTTTTATCTTTCAGCATGAAACAATAGCTGATATAAAATATAACACTGTACCTTCATCTAGAAGGCAGGAAAAATCTTGAGGCAGGCTTTTTACAGAAAATATGTTAATGTGGGATTATTGAAGATTTGAACTTCAGTTGGGCTATTTTTTAGTGAGTTGGCTGTGTGTGTGTGTGCGTGTGTGTGTGTGAGGGGCTTGCTTCTTGCTGTTAAACAGAAGTATCCCTAGGGCTGGCCAGATAGCTCAGTGGACTAAAGCACCTGCTTAGGCAGGCATAGGGACTGGGATTCAATGCCTGGCATGTTGTGTGGGCTCCACCCCTAGGGCACACTGAGTCGGTGTTTGAGACTAGCCATGGAATCCCAGTGCTTAGGAGGCTGAAAACTGGAGGATCACTACCAGTCCTATGTGTGTGTTGAGACCTTGTGGACCCTGTACTAAATGCAAAAAAAAAAGTATCCCTGTGACACAGTCCAGAGACCTTCAAAAATTTGTTTTACTCATGTTCTAAATATATAAGAATTTTGTAGGAGAATCCTTAATAAAATTTTTGTTCTTTTAAAGGCCTCATGAGGGGTCTTTCAGGATAGCTCAGTAGTTTAAGTGCTTATATCTGCAGTCCCAGTCAGGAATCAGGGTTGTTGGTTCGATCCTTAGACCCACCCAAAAGGTAGCCTGAATCTGAAAAAAAAAAAAAAACATTCTCCACCTTTAGGGCCAGGGAGATAGCTCACACACACAAAGGCCTCATGAGACTGCATGTTGATTTTTATTTGTACTATAGGCATTTATTGAGCATATATTTGGGAGCAATTCTGTGTGTTCTTAATGTGTGCTGCATAATCATGTTCAGTTTTAGACTGTCAACCTGGTTTCTCATTCTTTTCTTTCTCAGCTACCTCCTGTTGCGGTACTTTCTTTGTGAATGAACTCACCCAGCCCAGGACATTAATATCCCCTAAGTGCTGATGACTCTCTCTGTATACCTCCCATTCTTCCTCTGTTTCCAGACTCGACACTTTCAGATGCTCCTGTTGTCTCTGCTTGCTGCTGCACAGTCCTAAATTTGTCTCTCAGTTTCTCTTTCAAACTTCAAAATTTGTATTCCTCCTCCATGACCCATCCTTCCTGTCCATCCACCAGCCTGCCCCATCTCATTGTCATTTCTGTCCACTCATTGCTCAGATACCTAAAAGTCATCCTTCATCTTTCCCTACCCAATGTCTCAGTCACTGGCCTGCCCTGTCAGCTGGGCCTCCAGAATATTTCAGATGCTTCCCTGTGCTTTTTTTTTTGGTACTGGGGATTGAACTCAGAACCCTGCGCTTGCCAGGAAGGTGCTTATTTTACTGAACTATCTTGGCTCTCCCTGTGCTTTCTCATTCAGCCGCTTTTTTCTCTCAGCAGGTTGACTGACTGCAGCCTCCTAGCACATTTTCTAGCATCACACTCACTTTCTAACACAGTGTCTTTACAGCAGCCAGAGTAGTCTGACTAATGAATAAGACCATGCCACCTCTGACGGTAATGCCTTCGTGCTGCACATTTAGTCATATCTACACTTACTCTGAGGCAGCAGCCCTTGCCTCCTCCAACCCCTGCTCACCCCTGCTCATTGCACTGATCAGTTTGACTACCATAAATTGCTCCAATATGCCAACTTCTCTTTTGTATAGATCTTCCTTTTACCTGTCTCTTTGGCTCAGCTCTTCTTATAAAAAGATTGTTCTCAAACATCTGCTTTCAGCTAAAATGTTTCCTTAGAGTGACATTCCCTGATGGTCCTGTCTATAATAGCTTCCTCTCCTTTATTCTCTGCCTTAGTATATATGTATCTCCTTGCTTGGGTACTCCATCAAAAAAAAAAAAAAAAAAAAAAAAAAAAAAAAAAAAAAAACCCAGGTATTTTATTTTTATGTTTGTGTTTCCTTTTCTAAGGTTAGCGTTTCCAATAGATAGCAAGATCTATGAGGGCAGGAACAGCCTTGCCCAGGTATAGCATAGCCCTGGAACCAGTGCTGTGTCTAGAATCCAGTTGGTGGAGGGGCTCAAGCATTTTTTTTTTTAGGATCCCGGGAAATAACTCAGTAGAATAAATGCTTGCCTGGGAAGCACAAGGGCCTGAGTTCAGTCCCTAGTCCTGCAAAACAAACAAACAAACCCCTCCCCCAAAAAAACATTTTTAGTAATTACTACAGCAGCTAACTTTTTTTTGAGACTTACTATCTAGCAAGTCCACTGCTAAGTGCATTCACTCATTATGTAAATCTTTGGGAGACCCTAGTAAGTGGCAGTGCAAATATACATATTTATAAATACATATGTATAATATGTACATATAAGTTTATTATATATGTATATATTATATATTTCCTTTGTTAGCTGAGAAAATGAAATTCAGAGAAATTTAGAACTTCTTAAAGTTAACACTCTTATAAGTGCTTACCTGGCAGTGTAAGGTCCTGAGTTCAATCCCTGGTACTGCAAAAAAAAAAAAAAAGTTTGCACAGCTAAGAAAGTAATTAAACTTGGATTTTTTTTTTTTTTAGGGAAGAGTTTACAAGGTATTCAGGGTTTTCACTACGAGGCAGACTCATAGTGACTGTGCCTGTTTACAGCCTCCCAAGAGCTGGGATTACAGGCATGTACCACCATGCCCAGTCTTAATTGCCTCAATTGCTGTTCTAGTGTGCCCAGTTGCCACAATTGCTATCCTAGTGTGCCCCGGGGAGGGGGGGGCTAGCATGGCAGGCCAAGGATCAAACTCCAGGTCCCTGCACCTGCTTGCAGGCACTTTAATCCACTGAGCTATTTGGCCAGCCCTAAATTAGGATTTCAATGCATGTGATGTAATTTTTGGACTTTTCTGCTTATCTATTACTGTTTTCTGATGTGAATGTTGGCATAAATGAGATAAGCTGTGTTATTAACATTTGATAGATCCTCATGCTTGTATATGGGAGCATAAAAAATAAGAATGTTTGTATTCAAATGTTATATCTGCCTCCCCAGTGGAACCCAGAGTATCATGTTACACAAGCACTTTTTCTGTTGAGCTATGTTCTTAGCCCCTTTTATTCTTTTATTTTGAGACAGAGCTTTGCTAAATTGTCAAGGCTGTCTTTGAGCTTGCCATCTTCCTGTTCTCGTCTCCCCAGTAGCTGGGATGAGAGGTGTGTACCACTCCACTCAGCCAAAAATTTCTCTTAGTGATCACTATGCCAAGCTCGGTTTGTTGTGCAGGCTTGTAATACCAGTGTTTGGTATGCTCAGGCAGAAGGAGCATCATGCATTTGAGGCTGTAGTAAGATCAAGGCCAGTGTGGACTACATACCTTGTCTCAAAAACAAACAAAAAAACTCAAAAAATTAAAACAAACAACCACTATGCCGAACCACATAGGTTAGTTTACTTTCAGACTCTGTGTTTTAACTTTACCTTTGCTACCTTCTATTGGTTGTTAGTGTTGTGGTTTGTGTATAGGTGTCCCCCAAAGCCTTGTGCAGTCAAGGGGGGGCTTCTGGAGTTTGTGATAGATTATTGTGGGAGTGGATGCTGCACCAGCCTTAGGGCAGGTAATTTGCATTACAATATAAGGAGGAGAGAGGACGCTAAATTAGCTGCTTGAGCTGCTGCCACCCCTTTTGGCTCTCTCTGCTCTTTGGCCACCATGAAAGGTTGCTCTCTACCAAGTGCCACGCTGCCTTGCAGCCAGCTGAGTTTAGACTGAAACTTCCAGTGACCGTGAGCTAAATAAACCTTCCCTCCCTTCCTCCCCACCGCCTTCCCGGAACTGGGCTTCAAACTCATGATCTTGCACTTGCCAGGCAGGCACTTGTGCCACGTAGCTATCTCCCCAGCCCCTTCCTCCCTTCATTTTGAGTGTTGGGTATTTGTCCTAGCAATGAGAGAAGAGTGACCAAAACACTTAGAAAAATTACTTTTCAATTTTTTTCAGCCAGAATGGAAAAAAAACGGGGCAGGAAGATAGCTCAATGGCTTAAGTGCCTGCCTGGCTTAAAGTCCTGAGTTCAATCCCTGGTACCGAAAAGAGAAAAGAAAAGAAAAAAGAAAAAAAAAAGAGAGAGAGAAAAATAATTCTTAGCCTTGGCTGTGGTTGGTGCCTGCCTGTAATCCCAGTACTCGCGAGACTGGTGCAGGAGGATTGCTGAGTTTGAGGCCGGCCTGGGCTGCATAAGTAAGTTCAAAGCCAGCCCCCCTCCCCCCCACAGACACACACATATGCAAGTAGGTATGTAAGCAGAGTGTTGGATATAAGCGGAAAAAATCCTTGAGATGCCTCATTAATTAGAGTTTGTGACAGATTATCACTGGTTTTAATTTTTTTGAGGTAAGATCTTACTGTTGGTTTTCTATCTAGATGTCCCCTTCATGCAGTCATGTGTGATGGGCTTTTTTTCAGAGATGGCTGAGTATGTGATTAATTGATAGTGCAATGCTGGATTAAAGGGTACTAAGACTAAGGAGGAGTGAGGGCTGAATCAGTCCACTAATTGGATTGGCACCACTCTAGTCCCGGTAGACTGGGTACAATATAAGGAACAGAAAAATGGTTGTCTCATGCTCTCTCTCTTGCTACTTTTGCTGTCTTTTACCACCTCAGCTGCCATGAACTGTTGCCCTTCTGCCATTTGCCATGCTGCCTTGGAGCCAGCTGATTATGGACTGATCTCAACAGTGAGAAAAGTAAAAAAGACATACTATGTAGTTCTGGCTGACTTTGAACTCACTTTGAAACCTAGGCTGGTCTCATACTCATACTGATCTTCTTGCCTGATCCTCCTGAGTGCTGAGATTACAGGTATGCAATACCACATCTGGTTTGGCTTTGAATTTGTGAAAATTGTCATGGAATTGACTATTTGGGTTGGGATTTATAATAATTCTATTGATATATGGCAACTTTGTTTGGATTGAGGTTTATAAGTGCTTGTGAGATAAGATAGTTATTTTTTCATTTCTTTTTAGAAAACTCTTCTGTATCTTTAGGGTTCTCAGGGCACAGAGATCTTTCAAGAGGCTACACGTACTATTTAATTACCTTTGACTAGTAACACACCCATCACTGTACTGTTTACCTTGGGAATGCTTCCTATAAGGGAGCCTACTTCAAATGACCATGTAAATAAAGACCTAGTTCAAGTATAGTAGATTTGACAGCCCTAGTGATAAAATGTCTGGGCAAATTATATTTTCTGATAGGATGGCTTATGAATTAGTACCAATATGATAGTTTCCCATTCTATCATCTCTATAAAGTAAAGGTTGATTGTCTGCTAAGAATAAATGATGACACATAGTTGTAATCCCAGCATCCTGGAAGACTGAGACAGGAAAGTCTCAAGTTCAAGCCCAGCCTGAGCAAGTTAGTGACTTAGCAAACACTGTCCCCAAATAAAAGTAAAAGTAAGGGTGAGGATGTAGTTTAGTGTGAAGTACCTGAACTCAGTCTTCAGCACAATCAGTCAGTCAGTCAATCAATCAATCAATCAGTCAATCAATTGGAAGGGTTCAGAGAAGAAATGAGAAGGAAGAGGAATAAAGATCTAGAGGTAGCATCCATTGTGATCTCCAGGCAGTATGCAGAGTTCTGTTGAGTAGGGGATCATGGATTGATTGGGAAACCAGTGAAGTTCAGTTACATGGTTTTAGGAGCAAAAAAGGCGTGTAGTTGAATTGAACCAGAGTTCAGATTTGGAAGGGATGAATGGCAGAACAACAGTGGAGCAGGGGAATTACAAGTATTGGCCAGAGAGTGATTAACATGTTTGACAGAATCTAGGCTGGAGGTGGAGGAAAAAAAAGGCCAGAGGTGTTGATGAAATTAGAGAATTAGAGTGATGAAGTAATAGGATATGATTAGAGAGAAACATTTGAATGGAAGATTTCAGGGTTGGAGCAATTAATTACTGGGCATGAATGATTCCTATGTTTTGCTACAAACATGAACAACTGAAATCAAGTGAACTCACTAACCCAGGAGTCTATCCATGTGGTCAGAGAAGCCACCTGGAAGGATGGCAGCATGTTTGAGGTAGAAAAAAAGGAAGGGTCTATATCCTTGAGTAAGGTAGGGTCAGATGTCCTAGCAATGGAAATAGGTATTACAGCCAGTCTGTAGGAGCCTCAAATATCAGATTTTTCATAAAGGAGGTAGAAAAGTATAACCTGGAAGAGTTATTGGTTGCAAGATTTTTCTGCAAGAAGTCAGCTGTGGTCCAGATTTATTATCCTTTTGAAGTTACCTCAATTCATATGGATAGCATTGGTGGCAAGTAGTTCTGTGTTCCTAAACTGTTTATAAAAATCATAAGTGTCTTAGTTACTTTCCACATCATTGAAACAAAATATCTAACACTCATAACTTAAAGGAGGAGTTTATTTTGGCTCCCATTTCAGTGCAGAAAGCCATGGTATGAAGGTCCAAAGGAGGAAATGAGGTGGCCTCGTGGTGGCCAGAAAGAAGGGAGAGAGGGAGAGAGAGAAAGATGGACAGACAGACAGACAGACAGACGGACAGAAATAGAGACAGAGACAGAGACAGACAGAGATGGACCTGGGGTGAGGGGAGAAGGAAAGGAATGAAGGAAATATGTGAGAGTGAGACAAAATGAGTATGGATGGGGGAGTCTGGAAAAAGGTACAGTATATCCTAATATCCTTCCTGGTCTCACTCCCAGTGACTTGCCTGTTTCAAACAGACTCCACTTCCTAAAAGTAAGTCAGTACATGGCCCTATGATTCAATCACCTCCCAAAGCCATGCTTATGAGCATGTGAACCCTTTGGGGAACAATCTTGATCTAATCCATAACAGTCTGCCACTGGCCCCAGAAGATTTATGTGCATTTTCATGTAAAGTACATCTAGTCCATCTTTAAGAATTGCTGGAGTCCATCATTGCAGACAAGTTCAAGTTCAGAATCTCCTCTGAAACTTAAGGCAAGCTCAGATGAACTTGAGGGATATGTGGGTATTTAAAACTTGTTTGGAGCAAGTAAAAAGGTGGCTGTGCCATCAGTGAGAGGGGGTTGTGGAAGAATTAATTTGGCAATGATATTAGTTAAGTATTTTAAGTGCACCTAGTGGACTTAAGTTAGTAAAGGCTTGGAATCATGAGGCAGAAGCAAATTTGCAAGTCACTTGCTGACAGGAACTAATGGAAGCTACAGAAGGGGATAAAATTGTTTGAGGAATACAAGATTTTAGACATTAGGTAAAGGAAGAGGAGTCCACAAAAGCATTGAGGAAAAACAGCAAACACAGCAGGTTATTATATCCTAGATGCCTAGAGGTTTTTAATTTTTATGTTACTGCCAGAAGTTTTAAAAAGATTAAAAATTTTATTTATATTTATTTGATACAGGTCTTGCTATACGGCTGGGTCTTGCAGCGATCTTTCTCTTTCAGCCTCCCCAGCTCTGGGGTTACAGGTGTGTAGGACCATGACTGGTTCTGGGGCCAGCACAGCATGTGGTACTGGGGGATCTAACCTGGATCCTTGTACTTGCCAGGCAGGTGCCTAGACAGCTGAGCTATCTCCCCAGTCCAAAACTAGAAACTTTTAAAATGGGCTTTTTGCTTTCAGTATAAACCTGGCTAAAAGCTGCTTGCAATACCTATGCCACAGTCTGAATATTGGGCTATCTTGAAATTTCCTGTGCTAGATTAGTCTGCCACCCTTAATCTCACTGTCCTACAAAGTCTCAGGACATGAGCAACATGTAGTTGTATTTTCTGCCAGAGCATAATAAAGACAGCTTTTTTTTTTCAGTATGGCGGTTCAAATTCAGGACCTTGAACTTGCCAGGCAGGCAACTTGTGCCATGGAGCTGTCTCCCCAGCCCCTAAAGACAGCTTTTGATCCAGCTGTTAGTGTAGTCTTCTTCCCAACTGAAACCTTCTGAATCTGGTCTTTATGGTTGAATTTTTATCAGCATTATGGTCTTCTGAGCTCTCACAAGAATCTTATATATATCAAGCTGAGCTTGGAGCATTTTAGGGCTTCTTTAGTTGACACTGCCAAACCTTTTCCAATGACCTTCCCTAAGCTAGTTCCAAAGGCTTCTAAATACACAGGTGGTCCAAACAACAACCCTGATTCTGGTCCCAAAATCTGTCTTAACAATTTTTCTCTGAGACAAAACACCTGATACCCTCAACTTGAGAACTTTTTCTTTGCTCATATTTCAGTCCATGGTCACCTGGCTCCAAGGCAGGAAGACATGGTGCAAAGATCTGGTGGAGGAAAGCTGCTTAGGTCATGGTAACCAGGAAGCAGAGAGGGAAGGGAAGAGCCAGGGAAGAAGGTATATCCTTCAAAATCACACCCCCAGTAACCCACCTCTTCCAACCAGACCCCATCTCCTAATAGCAAGTCCGATATATGGCCCCTGTAATTCATTTACTTTCTGAAAGCTCTGCGTGTTGAGTGCATTTCACCTCTGATGGACAGTCTTAACCTAAACCACAAGAGTATATGTGTTTAAAAATTCTACATTTAAAGATTCTACATTGTCTCTTAGATTCACTGCAATAGAATCTCTAAGAGTCAGAGAATATAATTCTTATTCATCATGATTCCATGCATTACACATAGTATTGTCGTATCTCATTTAATAGTATGCCATTTTATACCCAGTTGGGTAAAAACCAATAAACTGAGTCTCTGCTGTGTGACAGATCTATGTATGCAGTATGCTGAGGACATAGATGTGAGATAGCCAGGACCTTATTTTCAAGAGTGCCTATTTTAGTTGAGGATAAGACCCAAACTGTAATATCAATTCTTTTTAAAAAAATCTTTTATTTCTATATTTATTTGGTACAAGGTCTTGCTATGCATCTTGGACTCATTGTGATCCTCCTATCTCAGCCTCCGCAGAGCTGGGATTACAGGCAGACACCATTGCACAGTGACCCTGGGGTTCCAGTGCCAGAATGGCATGTGGTACCGGCAATCTATCCTGAGTTCTTGCACTTGCTAGACAGTCACTTGGACTGCTGAGCTATCTCCCTAGCCCTGCAATATCAATGCTTACTTGAATTTCCATCCCGCTGGCCTCCTGTACACATTCCGATTGGTTTCTACTATTAAGTGAACCCAACCTTTAACATAAATCTGCTAGTGCACATGTATTCAAACATACATGCATACACATATATTGGTGTATTTCATACTGTTTTTCATATCAGCCTAGAGAACATTGACTAATACAGTACTTGTTATCACTGCAGAAAGGATAGTAAACAAGGTACTCATTGTAGTTTTAGCTATACTCAGCTTGAGGTGGCCGTGGAATTGGAATCCATAAGCAAATGTTGCCAGGATTTGGAGAGTGCATAATGAATGGTCAGGACTGGAAATGCATCAGTATGGAAGTCACCAGTGAATACCAGTCAATCGAAACTATGTTTGTGGATGATTTTAAACAGAAGCACTAGAATGTGTAAGGTCAGAAGAAGTATAAAGATGGAGCTCTAGAATACTCCAAATATTAGGGGAGAGATGAACAAAGATGTGTCATCAGAGGAAACCAAGAAGTTATTGACAGAGATCAGGAGAATGGAGTAATAGAAATGTAAGCAAAGGAGAATTTCTAGAGGGAGGTAGTACCATAAAAAGTAGCAGAAACATTTGAAATTGTCCAGTGAATTTAGTTTCTCAGAGGTGTTGTTGGGGATGACTATTTCAGTATCCCACATTACAGTGGATAGAAAAAGAATTGTGATGGATTGTTGCTGCTTCTTGAATTTGTGGCATAAGATATGGCCATGTATCTAATGAGAAAACATACTATAAAGTACCTTGAGGAGGATAAGTAAAATATATAGGGAGGCAGTGTTATTAGGTCCTAATCCTAGCACAGGCTGTTGTGTCACCTTTGTTCTTTACCATTAACATCTTCCCCCTGTCCTGGTATTATGTAGAGAAAGTTACTGTAATAGACAGTAACTTCCTGCTGAAGCTTTAGTAGCTTAAAGTAATAGACATGTTAATCAATTATTTTAAATAATAGCAAATAATAATCATGTTCCTTCTTAATCCAGTCAGCCATGGTTGAGGAGATCCAGTCTGGGTGGATCTCTGCTGTCTTCAAACCATGGATTCCAAGGTTGCCCTAGGGTGGCATTTGCTAGCCAGCTGGGTTGAGGAATAGATTGGGAATAATTTTTTTTTTTGTCTTTTTGAGACAGGGTCTCACTATGTAGTTCAGGCTGGCCTTGAGCTTACTTTTGTAGCCCAAGGTGGTCTCGAACTTGCACCGATCCTCCTGGCTCAGCATCCCGAGTGCTGGGATTACAGGCGTGCGCCACCATGCGAGGCCCTAGAAATAACTGATTATCTGGAAGGCCTCTAGGCACCAAACCTCGGATGGGAGCTCATGGGTAAGGCCAAAGAAGTGATGGTTAGAATGAGAAAAAAGAGAGGGTTGGATGGGAGATAAATTTGGGTGTGCTTGTGTTTGTTTGCAATGAGTGGCAGGGGAGACTTTAGGAAGAGTGAGTAAGGACCTGTGCAACTTTAGTACAGAATAAAGAGGCCACTTCTGCCTTAATGAACAGGAATTGGGAAGAGCTAAATGGCCTAGGACTGGTTTTTGGTGAAGGTGATTGATGGCAAAGGTCAAAGAAAGGCCCTCAGGTCAAGAGAGTGGTGGGTGAGAACTAGGGTATTTATACACCTTCCCAGGTGAGCTTTGTAACAGCTGTGGAGTCAGACAATCTTTAAGATGAGAATATTGATGAAGGGCCTTGAGAAAGGTCACAAAGGGCCAGGGATGTAGCTCAGCGGCGTAGCACCTGCCTAGCAAGTGCGAGGCCCAGAGTTAAACTCCCTGTACCAAAAAACAAAATAGTAAAAAAAAAAAAAATAAAATAAAAAAAGACGAACAAAAGTCCGTTTGGAAAAAGGCCACACAACTTTAATAGGGAACAGAGAAACAAGCTAAGGCTTGGGCATCTGAGCTTCCAAGTGCCTGATAGTAAAATTCAGGAAATGTACCACTTGGAGGACTGGAAAACCTGGATTCTGAAATAATTGGGTGGAGGTGAACACAATAGGGTGGTGTATGAAGAACAGGTAAAGGGCAGGCCTGAAGTTTAAACTGAGTGTAGTGGGTGAGGCAAAAGAATTCAGAAGGAGCTGAGAGTGGAGCTCAGAGTAGATTCAGGCTGTAGAATAAAATTTCATCTTGTGTTTTATGTAAGCTGGGTTCCTGTTCTCAGCTAAGCTTCCTGTGCATAGCTTTATCCATGGTCTACTTCATCATGTTCTGCACTTCAACCATTTGTGTTCTGACCTCTGTCATTGCCATTTTCCTGAAATGTCGTGGGCAACAGATACCATGGTCCTTTGTTTTTAGCTAAATCCAGGCCCCGCTTGCCTGACTTGACTTGCATCCTTTCACACTGTGAGCTCTTCTAGCCTTAAGATATTGTTTTCCTCAGCTTCAAAAACATTTTTTTTTTTTTTTTAACTTTTAGTGTTTCTTCTTCAGCTCTTCTGTCTCTTTGGCCCCTCATCCTGTAGCTCTTTTCTTGTCCCTAAGTCCTTATGCCGATGCTGATTTGATAGTGTTCTTCAGGCTTCTGACCTTGGGCCTCCTGGATTTCCTCTGTGTCCCTCTGCATAGAATGAACTCTCTATTTCTTCACCAAGCCAATACCCACTTGCCTTTCTAACTTTATCTCAGTGCCCCCACCTTCAGAAAGTGTTTCCTAGTCTTGAGGCTGGCGCCACTTCTTTTCTATTTCTCCTGGAGTTCTATGATAGCACTTAGTACCCTGTTTACTCATTTGTCTCTGCAGCTAATAGTGCTTGAAGGATAGGATTACAACAAAATACTTCATGATCTAGGACAAAGATTGTTTTGTTCAGCTCAGGTGAAAGCCACACTTTTACAGCGCAGGTATGCACACATGACGTTTAACACAGCACTCATCTCACTGGTTCTAAAGGCTGGAACTCAGATATCATATCTTCTATGAAGAGAAGAAATTAATTTTCTTAAGATAACTGTGATAGTCTTTATCTTTTGAAATGAAAAAATCATTTAAGAAAATGAATTGCTTCAGAAGAGGTTTTCATCTGGTAGTTTGGACTTCCACTCCCTCACCCCTGCTCCAAAATACATTACGTGTGTCTTGTATTTTGTAATTTCACAATTCTGGTTTTGTCTTTACAACTGCTTCCATGGTGATGAACACCAATGTTTTTTGATGATGAACTGTGATAGCCCTGGAAAGCAGCAAATAGCCTGAATGAAAGAGGACCGTTTGCCTTTATATCCTTTCCTCCTGCTAACTAGCTTATTGTGGTAGAGGAAAAAAGGGATGGGTAGAAACAGTACAGTGTACTGTACACAAACTGCACATTTGTATTTTAGTAAAGTTTGAGGTTGTTAATGTCACTAAACTCACACGATTGCCTTTCAAATGTCTTTTTCCTCTTTTGAATCTTTTCTTTTTTGTCTTTCAGATCCAAACCCATTCTTTTTTGGCAAGTAGAACAAAGAAAATAAAATGTTGACTCACAGTGACTGTGATTTTTTAGAACTTTCCCGATATTTTGCTATTTAGTTTTTTGAGTCCTGAAGGGCAAAAAGCAGTACTGCTTATGACTACATGAAATTTTTAGCACCATCAAAATAATGTAACAGATTATACTTTTATCTTTTTAATGTTGGGCTGATTATTTTTATGACCAAAATATTATATAGTTATTATTTTTAACTAGAATACCTCTCAAATGCAATAAGACTTTATATATGTAACACAACAAATTTGAACCCTCATATTATTTACTCAAAGTTTTGTGAGAAAAGTTGGCACATATGAGCCACATTTTGTTGATTCCTACTTACATTATTACTGGTGCCCAAACTGAATGTCTGTTAGGATTGTGACTGTAGAATTTTCCAGTATGCTCACTGGTAAGATGCCAACTCCTTTTCTGACTTGGTTTATCTCTTCGTTAGCTCAATATTATTCTTCTCCACAGGAAACTGCAATTTGTCTTAGGACCCTTGACTCACTAGATTTAACACAGTCTTTCACACTATATGCAACATATACAACCCTTCAAATACTTAAAGCTCTCATCTTCCCCTTTCATCTCCAAGTACTTCTCTTTAGAATTTGGATCCATAGTTTCGTCAGATGTAACTTTATTCTAATTATGATCTTAATGAATCACTCCAAGATATACACATATCTGTATCTATATATATCTATGAAACTATTATATTTAAGCTGGTAGTAACAGAACTTTCCATTGAGTGTATATATTTTTTCTTTCTTTCTTTTTTTTTTTGCAGAACCGGGAATTGAACTCAGGCTAGTGTATATTTTCAAATGTCTATATATGTGTATGTGCATGTGTTACTAGGGATTGAACACAGGGTCTTTGTACTAAACTGTATCCCGAAGTGCTCCTTCCCTTTTCTTAAAAAAAAAATTGAAATCAGTTTTGTTAAGACGCTAGGGGCTGGGGAGATAGCTCAGGGGCACAAGTGCCTGCCTGGCAAGTGCTAAGTCCTGAATTCAATTCCTGGTTCCGCTAAAAAAAAAAAAAAAAAGATGCTAATTTCTCAGGCTGGGCTTGTATCTGAGATCCTCCTGCCTCCACTTTGCAAAGTGGACAGGTTTTTTTTTTTTTTTTTCCTTTTGTATTTTCAGTAAAGGTTTTATAGTTAGCTTGGGGTTTTGGCCCCATTTTTCCATTTTCCATTTTCTCATGCCTAGCTCTTAATGCAATACTTTTATCTTAGTAGTTTTATTAGGTTATATTTCCTGCTTTATTTTGTTACATTTGGTAATATTGTTATATGCTTCCTTGAAAAAGAAAAGAAAAGGTTTCTAAGTCTGTGAGGCACGGTAAACTTTCAATAAAGCCATAGAATTTGATTTCCATTTAGAGGAGACTTAAGCTTCTTCAGTGAGTCTGATAGCAAGAGCTAGTCTTCACCCCTCACAGCGTGCCAATCACTATATAGAAGACTCTACACACATCATTTAGTGTCAGACAACAACCCTGTTCTAGTGATAGATTAATAATTTAATTGACCTCATTTTATTTAATAATATCATTAATAATATAATATCATTTAATAATAAGATATTTAATAATAAGATAACATTTAATTGACCTCATTTTAATGAGGAAGAAGTGGAATCCTAGAAAGATTGGGACTTGCTCTAAATTTCAATGAGTATGAGCTCTTAGTATGGCCTTACATTGCTTCTTTAGATTTAGTAAAATGAGATTAACATGCTACTAGGAGGCTTGTACCACTTCTACCCCCAGTGGTACAAGGGACCAGATGGGCCAGTCATGCATGTACCACCAGTGATTGTATGTGGTGGAAACGTGTTATGCCTCTGTCATTTATTCAGGCTTGGGATGACTAGGTCCACTCCTGACCTCATTAGTCTAATTTAATCCAGTAAAAGTGATAGGATAGGCTAAACTGCATTTTTTTAAACCTTTTTTTGTGTGGTGATATTGGAGATTGAATTCAGGACCTTGCGCTTGCCAGGCAGGCACCTAAGCCACTGAGCTATATCCCCAGCCTACTAAACTGTTTTCTTTTTCTTTTTTTTTTTTTAAGTGTCCTACCTTTGAGAAACTTTGAGCACAGTGGAAGATGATGTGGTATAGTTAAAATTGAACTAGTAGACAGGTGCCCTATGCTTATTAGGTCTAGCTTTTTCTTACATACAACCTCTGTGGGCCTTAGTTTCCTTACTTCTGTGAAGTTGGGATAGAGAGAAAACTAAATTGGGGTTTGGTTACTCTATATCATTTCCCACTCAATCAGAAGTTAAAATATCCCTTTTACTTGCAGAGTTGCTTTTGTGCAGTTTCTCCAACAAAGTGGGAACAGTGAAACAGTGGCACAGTTGGTGGAGGGGACGTTTGCTGTGCTTCCCTTCCCCAGTCCCTAAGAGATTGTTTATGTCATTCCATTATTAATTTAAGAGAAAGCTGGAGATTGTTGACTAAGACTGGATTTAAGATTTAAAGTATGGAGGTGGTTCAACTCATAGAGCCTGAAGGATTTAGAAATTGATATTTCCCTGTGTCTCAGGGGAGTGGCTCAGCTTTGGGACTGCTTCAGTCCTAGCATTTTAGTATCATCATGTCTTGTCGGCATATCCATCTCAGACTGAAAGGTGATGTTTTAGTTAAAGTTGAAGTGCCTTAGCATTGCCTGTTCTCTCCATGATGATTCAAAACGTAAATGATTCTAGAGTGTTATAGAGAGAGCTTAATTAGAGTGCCAATAGGAAAAGGTGGTATTCTCAATTTGGGATAATTACAAGAGACTTAAAGAGGTGTGGGTCAGATGTACAGGAAACCATAAAGAGTAATGGAGGAATCCCAGCTGCTACCATCCTTGGCTCTAAAGGGATATTGACAAAAATAGTTATCAGAAACCAGAAAAGATTATCATTTGGTAGAGGCTACCTTGACAGGAGCCTGATACAACCAGAATAAGTGGAGTGAATTCTCCAACCATACCTTTCTTCTTCATCCCTTGTTTTTTTCCCCTAATCTCTTTCTGGGCCTTAGCATTGATTAGTCCAATCGGAGGTCAAAGGGCATAAGGGTCTGTCAATATAGCCCCTAAGAATTAGCCTGCTGGGGCAGAGACTAGGGTAAAGAAATGTGGAGAGCACATCCAGAAAATCATAGGCTTAAGAGCCTATGCAGTTTCATAATGGGCAGAATTTGTATCTGTGTGTATAGAGGATGGTGGAATAAAAGGACGAGACAAACATATTTATTAATTAATTAATTTATTTATTGTATTTAGTACAGTACAGGGTCTAAAGGGTCTTACTATGTAGATCAGACTCATAGTTATTCTCCTGCTTTCAGCTTCCCAAGCACTGGGACTATAGGTGTGTGCCACCATGTCCAGTCTCGATCCCTATGTCAGCACGTCCTGGAGGCGGGACCAGCAAGGTACACTGGGGATTGAACCCTGGCCCTTGCATCTGCCTAAGCAGGTGCTTTAGTCTGCTGAGCTCTCTGGCCAGCCTGAGACAAATATTTTTGAGCATGAATGTGTGCTAAGGACTTTCTTGTGTCATTACCATGTTAAGAGTGCAGAGAATTTGAACCCAAATCTCTTGGCCTTGAGTCAACTCAGTCCTAGTAGATCTCTGTGGTGACAGATAGTAGTTGGACATTCCTCATATCTTTCTTTGTAATTCATTCTCAAAAGCTACATTTCATGACATTCCTGGGAGACAGGAGAGGATTTAAACAGAGCTGTTTTTTTTTTCTTCACATCCATGAATTTGAGAAGGAAAAAGTAAGGGAAAAAAACTCAGCTTGGCATGAGTGATGTAGTGAGGGCAAATAAGGTGAAAAGCAAAATAGACTCTAGAAATTTAGTTTTGTTTTTACCCAAAGCTCATGGGCAGCTGCTGCAAAGTTCTTTGACTTTCTACAAATGTTAAGTACTTTTCATAGCATGAGTATCATTATCTTTACTTTTGGAGTTTATAAACTTAAGAAGCTTTATAAAAAAAGATAACCAATTGAAGATGAAAAATCAAATTGTGGGGCTGGCCCAATAGCTCAGCAGATTAAAATGCCTGCAAGCAGGCACAGGGGCTGAGAGTTCAATCCCTGGCCTGTATGCCAGCCCTTCCCCCAGGGGGCACTGAGAGGGCAATTGAGACTGGGTGTGGTGCATGTGCCTATAATCCCAGCTCTTGGGAGGCTGTACACATGCAGATCACTATGAATCTGATCTAGTAGTAAGATCCTGAATACCCTATAGACTCTTCCCTTAAAATACACACAAAAAAAAAAAAGAAAGAAAAATCAAACTGTGTCACCTTTGCTATTTCATTTCTTGTTGATGTACAGATTCTTTAATGAATTGTAATTGTAATCATTTTGGTGTCTGCTATGCTCATTAGAAAAGTATTTGTTGAATAGTCAACAGTGAAGTAGAAATTTTGAGTGAAGAATCATAACATACTAGAAACTAAACTTGGACATTTTTTTCATAGTTTTTGTTCACATACTTGATTTGTACAAGATTTTTAAAAAATGTATTATAGTATAGAGTCTGCAGGGTCTCACTACATAGATCAGACTCATAGTTTTTGGCCTCCTAGTGCTGGGATTATAGGCGCAGGCCCCCTCACCTAGTCTCTGTCACTGTCTCAGCATACCCTGAGGGTGGGGCCGACCCATCTTGTGGGCCAGGGATCAAACCCTGTTTCCTGAGTTTACCTAAGCAGGTGCTTTAGTCTGCTGAGCTATCTGGCTGGCCCTGTACAAGATTTTTTAAACTTAAATTGTATTTTTTCCTTATTGCTATGAAACCTATAAAATTATTTATAATAGTTTATTTTACCTTAAACTTGTTGAGTATTATTTTTTCTTATATCCTGTGTTCTTCCGTGAAAAGGATTGATTTTTTGATTGAACGTGGTTTATATCTTTTTAAAAATAGTATTGATTTACATTTTTAAATACCTAGTTCCTCTACAATTTGCCCTTTTATTCTTTCTCTGAATGGTAAAGGAATTGTCATTTCTTTAGGATAATTTTAGGAGTATGTGATTGTTATGGTTTATGTCTAGTTGTCCCCCCAAAGCCTCATGCAATCATGGGGCGGGGACTACTAGAATTTGAGACATGAGTCATGATCCACTAGGATTATGTGTTATAATTGGTTCCTCCCTGGAGCGTGACCTGGGCCTGCTTAGGATATGATTGGCTCCTCCCTAGAGCGAGATCAAGGGCCCATCCTGGGGTGTGATTGGTTCCACCCTAGGGCACACCGGGCCCACGTCAGAGTGACTGAGCACAAAGAGACTTTTTAAAGTGCTGTTACTCTCTGCTCCGGTGAGTTGGTTGTTCTGCCGCCATGAACTGATGCCCTCTGCCCTGTTCCACTCAGCCTTGGACCAGCCGAATATGGACTGAAACCTCCAGCAACTGTAAGCTAAATAAACCTTTCCTTTCTTCATTTTGAGTGTCGGGTATTTGTCCCAGCAACGAGTAAAAGTAACTAAGACAGTGATGAAATACAGTAGTTTTAGAGGAGTAGCTGAGAGCAGCAAGATTATAACTCAAATGACTTATTAGGCAGAGTTGTCTTTTAAATGTTAATGTGGACTTTCATTAAGTTTTAAGTTTTAAAAACTTTTACTGGAGCCAGGCAAGGTGGTGCACCCCTGTAATCCTAGTACTTGAGAGGCTAAGACAGGATGATTATCTGAGTTTCAGGCCAGCCTAGCTTGCATAGTGTTTTGAAGGCCAGCCTGAATTATATAGTGAGATCCTGTCTCAGAACAAAACAAGAACAAAACAAAAAAAATTACTAAAAAGCAAAAAATATTTACTAAAAAAAAAGATAGCATTTACATACAAAATTTAGCTGATAACCTGTCTTGGTTATTTTTCCCTCATTGCTGAGACAAAATGCCTGACTTCCAAAATTAGGGAAGGAAAGGTTTATTTAGCTCATAATTTTTGGAGGTTTCAGTCTATACTTGGCTGGCTCCAAGGCAGAGTTGCACATAGCAGAGGGCAGTAGTTCATGGTGGCAGAAGACAGCAAAACAGTGGCGGTGGCAGCAGCAGCGAGCAAGCCTCTCTCCCTTCCTTATATTGCATTCAGGCTATCTTCCCCAGGGCAGTGTAGCACTCACTCCCACAATCCCAGAAGCACTCTCACCCATAATCCCAGCATTGGATCATGAATTAATCACAAACTCTAGAAGGCCACCACATGACTGCATGAGGCTTTAGGGAGACAACTAGACACAAGCTATAATATAACCCTAAGTTGTGTTTAGGTTTTTAAAAATTTATTCTGAGCTAAATTAAATACAGTGTAATTGTACATGATTCTTATGTTAGGTTAATGATATTGTCCCCAGTTATCTTTTAATCTTGTAATATTAACATTTGCCTGTTAGTTCCCTGGGCTACTCCTTGAGAGATAGCTACCCTTGTTCTTTTCAGTCCCCATAAGCCCATCACTCCTGTCTGTTCACTCTTATACAAAGCTATAGCTCTATGGTCAGAAAGAGCTTTCTCATAAAGAGCGTGTAACTTTCCAGTTGTCTTTCATTGGCCTTTGTTTGGATTTCTGGAACAACAGACAAGTTTCTTCCACTAGGCAGGAAATGTTAGATATTCAAAGAAGAGTTGTAGTTTATACTCTCTGAATCCTTACCTTCAGATATGCTACCTGGCACATAGAAACACTAAAAAATATATTTGTGGTATAAATGTATTGAGATGGTTCTTCAAACGTATAGACACTACAACTCTGTGTCCACTTAGTTCCTCATTCAAGTTCAATATCCTCCAGTTCAGCTATCACTCATGATGGTCTCTTGATCCTGTTTCCTCTTTTTATCTTTCCCCATTTCTTGTGTCCACAGTTTTCTGTCAGTCACAGTTAAAATGTGTGGTTGGATTTATAGGCTGTTCTCCAAAAGTAGTCTAACTTGTAGTAATTATAAAAGCAAACTTTTCTTTTTCTCTAGAAAATCTCTGGTTGCTTATATATTTTTGCATGATCCGTCAAACCTAATCTTGCCTAGGAGGTGCTTGTGTGGTTTTTCCTTTCAGATTAGTGGTCCTTGAGATTTAGTGAAGGCTCTTTAGTATCCTCATGTGAGTCATGAATAGAAGTGAGGAACAGGAGAGGCCCAAGGACAAGCATTTGGAGAAACTTCCTTTCATCTGAACAGTTTATCTCCTAACACCATGCTTTTCAGACTGCAGTATGCCTACTGAGTAATGTGGGAATTTGGTTACAATGTAGATTCTAATTCTTTACATCTGAGTGCCAGATTTCTAAATTCTCTGTAAGGTTATGTTGACATTGCAGGTCTCCCAGATCATACTTTGAGTTAGTAGAGTGGTTTTGGAGTAAAGTTCATGAATGCAAATTCTTCAGTGTGTGAGTTACTGTGCTGTACTCATCAGAGCCCTCACTCACTGTGGTCTGTTTTTTTTAAATATTGGTCATGTAATATGTTACCAATAAAATTATTTTATAGAAAGTATTTTGGAGCATCAAAATATTTTTACTCTATTGAAATTTGGATAAAGTGGATGCATTGTTGAAATTATGTTCTTAGACTGAAAGATTCTAGTGCAGATGATAGTCTCTTTGAATGTATTAGTGAATTGTGAAGTTCACAGAATAGAGACATCAGAAACACCTAACCTTCCTTTTCTTGTAGCTTTGAATCTTTTTCTTTAAGGGAGGAATGCCTTTTTCCCCTTCTGTAGGCAAATACCCTCATAACTAAGATTTCTTAGATCATTTTTTGGGGAGCATTTTAAAGAATAATTATTATGGCAAGATTTAGCTCAAACATTGACATTTGCTTATTTTGTAAAGTGCATTGTGACTGATTATTGGGGAATGCCTCTCTGTTTTGTTGATTCCTTACTCTCATATGAGATGAGTTCTTATTTCCTCAGATCCTTAGGATGAATAGGAGAAGCACTGAAAATAAGTTTTGATTTGAATCATTCTGAAGTCTTAGAATGGGGGCCTTCTGAGCTCAAAGTTTGTACTTAGAAACTGACTAGCATTGTTACCTCTCTGACTGGGTCCTTGGGTGCAGTGTTCTTGAGGAGGAATAGGGTAGATGTAGTCACTTCAAAGTGCACACTACATAATGTCCTTTTTATGGCAGTCAATAACCGGATCATTGCATCTATCATGACACACACATACACATAGTCTCTTAACTTTTGCTTGTGTAGGTTAACTTCTCTGTTTCTTTTCCATATAATAGATATGGAAGTTATTCTGCCAACCAACTATTAAGAAAGCCTTGTTTCTCCTTCCTCCTTCACAGATAGGGTGTGACTGTTGCTGCTATAGTTTTCTCATTAATATCTATCTATCTATCTATCTATCTATCTATCTATCTATCTATCTATCTATCTATCTACTATGTATTTAGTATAGGGTCTACAGGGTCTCACTATACAGATGGGACTCTTAGTGATTCTCCTGTTTTCAGCCTCCCAGGCGCTGCGATTACAGGCAGGCACCACTACACCCAGTCTCAATTCTGGTTGAACCCTAGCTGCTGCACTCTGCCTAAGCAGGTACTTTAATCTGCTGTGCTCTTAATTTCCTTTCTTTTAATGGTGGCTGTTTTCCATGGTTGCCCAGATAACAGTTTCCCTTGTTTTTGTTCCCATGTGAGTACAATTGCAGCAGCAATCATATTATCCTTTGAGCAATTTTTATTATTGTAATTTTAAAATACAAATTATAAACATCTATAAACCTATCATAAGACTCCAACAATTTCAACATCCTGATGATTTCACTTATTTCCTACCTCATTGTATCTTTTCCCTTACCCACCACCATGATCCATCAGTTCGTCTGTAATATTTCAGTATACAGTGGTACCTCAGTTCATGAACTTAATTTGTTTATGACTTTTGGGGAGGGTGGCCACATTATTGTTTGTATGGGAAAGATGGCTAAGTTGTGTTTGTCAGCTGATTTGTAGTTTGAGAATGGGAGCAAAATTTTGTAGAATACTTTTGTTTGAGAACTCAATTGTTCATAAATAGAAGCACTTGTCAACTATTACATATAATGTAACTGAAATATTAAAAATATTTTTGTTGATGTATAATACATACAAAGGAAAATGAACATAAGTGTAGTGGTGCATTTTCACAATTCAAATGGATAAATATAAGCAATGCCCAGACTAGGATATCTAAAAACAAGACAGCACTAAACAGTGGGCTTTTAGGGGATGAATTCAATGTTAATCTTTAACTTATTATTCACTAAATATTCTAAATATCTGCTGGTGAATAATTGAAAGTTTTTATACCACACTTACGATTTAATTAAACATAAGTAAATTTTCTTTCTAAATCTAGATTTTTCCTTTTTTTTTTTTGTATTTAGTATAGAGTCTACAGGGTCTCACTACACAGTTCAGACTTGTAGTGATGATCCTGTTTTCAGACTTCCAAGCACTGGGATTACAGGCACATGCCATCACACCCAGTCTCAGTCACCGTCTCAGCATGCCCTGACATCCGGGCCGGGACAGCATGGTGGGGATTGAACCCCAGCCACTGTGCTCTGCCTAAGTAGGTGTTTTATTCTGCTGAGCTGTCTGGCCAGCCCTCTAAATCTATAAAACACAAGGGCCGGCCAGATAGCTCAGTGGATTAAGGCACCTACAAGCAGGCGCATGGACCAGGTTCAATTCCAGGGCATGCTGTGTGGGCCCCTGCTCCCAGGGCAAGCTGAGCCTGCAATTGAGACTGGGTGTGGTGCTGCGTGCCTGTAATCCCAGCTCCTTGGAGGCTGTGAACAGGCAGATCACTATAAGTCTGATCTAGTAGTGAGACCCTGAACACCCTGTAGACTCTTCCCTAAAATTCAAAAAAAAAAAAAAAAATCTATAAAATACAAGTTTACTCTAATTCCGGAAATAAAACCCTCAACAAATTGCAGAGTATTATTAGTGTCAATGTGTTGATGTCATTTTTTAAAAGACATTTAAAAATAGTAAAAATATTAGAAACAATGCAGAATTTCACTAAACAAAATAATAGGAATTCAACAATAGTCGTTATATTGTATAGTGTTGTCTTCAAATTAGTTGTTTAGATTACCAGATATAAGCATGTGATGTCTTCATTATTGATTAATATGTTTAGGTGATTTTGACTTTTAACTCCTAGAGAACACAGTATCATTCAAAACATATCACAAACTTGAATCTTTTAACTAGATATTAAATTAGAAATCTTAAAGGAAAAAAGCAGCATAAAAACCCCAATTTGGATGATGATTGGTGGTTCTGTTTTCTGCGAAAAATAAGCAGTAATGGCCACATTTAAGCTAGATAAAAAATGAATAACTTGGATTTATTAACATGACTGAGTTATGGAACTTTTAAAAATAATTATAGTGCCATTAACATACTACAAATAGCAATGTTTCTTTAATCACTTCTAATGCTCAATCCATTAGTTTGTCCATTGTTCTTTTTTTTAAAGATTTATGCTTTGTTTTTGATTAACAGGCAATATCAAAATTGTTGTAGGTTTAAGAACTGTTTTTAGTCCACGAAGCTTTTATTATTTTTGTATAAACAGCTGTTTCATACACTTATGTCTGTGTTTACTGAGTTATCAACAAAAACGTATATTTTTTAATGATAATTATTTCATCTTTGTTGGAAAACAATATATTTTGTTTGTTTTTGATGGTACTGGGGATGAAACAAGGGACCTTATGCTTGCCAGGCAGATACTTATGCTGCTGAGCTATCTCCCTGGCCTTGGAAAACAATATGTTTTAAAAATTTGTATTTTCTAAACTTGTGCTAACTTTTCTTTGCCTTAATACAACACCTACTCATAGATACTACTATAATCTTATTTCTGCAAGGTAATTTGAATATATTGTGAATTTGCCTTTCTTGGGCAGAGTTCTTATCTATTTCTACATATTTTTGTCTTTCTGTTTTATGAAAAAATAGAGCAAAATTTATAACCAAATAATGAGATAATAATTACACTGTGCATCATTATCTTCAGAGCAGTTACTCAGTATGAGATATAAACCAAAAAGATTCTAACAAAAAAAATTGATAAAACAGACTTTCTTTTCAATAGACTAAGATAAACTGTTAGCATAAATAAAATAAATTAGCACATATGTATTTTGATTTTTTAAAAAGAATATGTAATCAAGAAAATACTTGAATTTCTCCTGACTCTGTATTTCTTCTGTCTCTCTCTCTCTCTCTCTCTCTCTCTCTCTCTCTCTCTCTCTCTGTGTGTGTGTGTGTGTGGTCTTGCACCAAAAGGTATATGTCAAGAAAAGAAAAACTGGGGCTGGCCAGATAGTTCAGTGGACTAAAGCACCTGCTTAGGCAGATGCAGGGACTGGGGTTGGATCCCTGGTGTGCTGTGCCAGCCCACCCCTGGGGCATGCTGAGATGGTGACTAAGACTGGACATTGTGGTGTGTGCCTGTAATCCTAGCGCTTGGGAGGCTGAAAACAGGAGAAATCACTACAAGTCTGATCTCTGTAGAGAGACTCTGTAGACCCGGTACTAAATATGTTTAAAAAAAAGAGAAAAATTTATGAGGGTGGGCAGGGATATAGCTGAGCAGCATAAACACCTGTCTAGCAAGCATGAGATCAACATAAATAAATAGTTTAGTACAAAATTTATCAAGATATCATGAGATTTTTACAAGTTGCCTTTGACCTCTACAATTACAAGAGACACTGAAAGTGGTGGTCATTGCTGTAGTATACATACATTTGGTGGACTATATGTACGTGTGTTTCTCATGTAAGAGAAACCATGTGATATTTGAGCTTGTGCATTTGACTTATTTCACTTAATATTATGTTGTCAAAATTTTATCTGTTTTTCTATGAAAGTGCCAAGTTTTATCTTTCTTTATGGTAGCAGAGTGCTCCATTGTATATAAATACATTTTCCTTATCTGTTGATTGACATGTAGACTGTTTCTAAGATCTAGTTATTATACTCATGGCTATTCATGTATCTCTATAACATGATGATTTTAAGTCTTTTGAGAAGATATCCAGGAACAGTATAGTTCGGTCGAAAGAAATTTCTACTTTAATTTCCATACTGATTTTTATAATGTCTATCCTTGTTTCCATTCCCACTAGCAATGTAGTAGAATTCCTTTTTTTTTTTTTTTTGTTTCTTTGTTTTTTAAATGTATTTAGTACAAAGTCTCGTTACACAGCTCAGACTTGTAGTGATCCTGCTATTTTCACCTCCCTGGTGCTGGGGTTACAGGTGTATGCCACCATGCCCAGACATGATGGCTGGCTCAGAGACCCTGGGGCAGCTCTGCATGTGGTGCTGAGCATGAACCCCAATCCCTGTGTTTGCCTAAGCAGGTGCTTAATCTACTGAGCTATCTTACAAACCTTGTTTGTAGTAGAGTTTCTTTTTTTCCATATCCTCACTAGCGTTTGTTATTATTAGATTTTTTTTTTAAATGACAGATGATCTTTCTAGGGTAAGCAGGTATTTTAGTGTGAGTTTAATTTACATTTCTCTAATGGCCAGTGATGATGAGCATTTTTTTTTGTTTATTTGTTGGCCACTTTTACTTCTTCACTTACCCATTTTTTGATTGGATATTTTATTTTATCAGATTTAACTTTTTCGAGTTATATATTCGTGGTAGTCCTCTATTTTTCATACATTTTTAAAATTTTATGTGTCTTTTGTTCTCTGATTTTTCCTTCATATGTGAATCATTGCCCTGAGATTATGTGAATCCTTTTTCAGTAGTAAAAAGAGCACTGCTTCACTACTGGCTGGCTATATAGAAGGAAAAAATCATCTGCTTCACCATTGGCTAACTATATAACCTTAGGCAGAACATTTAACTTTTCTGTAATTAACATTTAATTTAAGTATTAAATAGTACCACACTTTGTTTAAAATACCAAATTTACAGGTAGTGAGGAATCAAATTGTTAAGATACTATTTGTCATTCCAGACTGCATACAGTTCAGCTATTCATCAGTTCATCAAATGGTCAGACTTCCAAACGACCCAAATCAAAATGCCAGCGCTATTCTCTACAGAACTAGATAAACTCTTCCAAAATTCACATGGAACCAGGATAGCAAAAGCAATCCTGGGCAAACAAGAGCAAAGCAAAAGACCTCAAAATCCCTGATTTCAAGTTACATTACAACACTTTGATGAAACAACATGGCACGGAAACAGACAAGTGGATCAATGGAATAGAATATAGGGCGCAGAAGCAATCCTATGTACTTTCACTATTTGATCTTTGACAGAGGAGCCAAAAACATACAGAAAAGTACCCTCTTTAATAAATTGTGCTGGGAAAACTGGCTATCCACATGCGTAAGAGTGAATCCGCTGGTATCTCTCACCATTACTAAATCAAATGACAATAGATCAAAGATCTAAATGTTAAAACAGAAACACTTAGTTTCTGAACAGAACCTCAGTTGCACAATAAATAGTACCAACAGTCAACAAGTGAGGTCATGCCAAATTAAACAGCTTCTGCACAACAAAAGAAGCAGCCTACAGAGTGAAGAGATCATCTACACAACTGGGAAAAAATTTTTGCTAGTTATTCCTCAGAGGACTAGTATTTAGAATCTATAAAGAACTAAAAAAAATTAGGTGCCTCCAAATAAAAGACTTATTCAGAAAATGAGCAGGTGAAATGAATAAATAATTCCCAGAAGACGTATAGTGACTAATAAATACTTGAAGAAATGTTCAACATCGCTGGTCATTTGAGAAATGCAGTTTAAAACCACACTGAGATTCCATCTTCCTCAGAAAAATTTAGCTATGATTAATATATCAAATAATAACAAATGCTGGTGAGGCTGCAAGGAAAAAGGAACCATTCTACATTGTTAGTAGAAATGTAAATTATTACAGCCACTATGTGTGGAGGACTGCCTGACCAGCTCTCCTTGAAGGAAAGCCACTGTCTCTATTTTGACTGAGCCTGATCCTATTTCCTTGTATTGATATGTACAGAGCTGGCTAGGACTTCTGTTTATCCTTTCAATTGGCCTTAAACAATGCATACTGGTCTAGCTGAGGTGTTGGTGACAGTCTTTGAAGGTGGCATGCGTGTTTCCCTGGTAACCCACACCTGCTGCTTCTTAATGTGAGCCAGGTCGAGACAGGATGAAGAGCTAATGCTCCGCCCTGCCAGCTGGGAATGAGCCTGGAGACAGAGGCTATGACTTCCTGGGGCTTGAAAGATTACATCAAAGCTGAAGCGCCAGACTACCCAAAACATTAGATACTATCTCAATAGCAAAATGCAGATTACTTTCTCTGCATATCCTCTGCATATGGCAGAGGTAAATGTAGGCCCCCCCACCTAGCTCAGCGCACAGTACTCACCTACCTACCACAATTCTCAGTCATTCCTGTTCGAACCACTTCTCCACTGAATAAAGCCCAGTGAGGCCTTGGGTCACTTTCTTCATTCCAGAGAACCGTCTTTGTGGCTAGACTTAGAACCTCTTGGCTCCCTAATAATTATAAATATGTTTTAGTGTCTTTATTTTCACCGTGGGTTGCATGGCAAGTGGTAGATTGGAATTACCTTGGTCAGATTTCAATAATATAACTTTGGGATTACAAATACTGTCTTCTCGGATCAAAATGAGGACCTAGGAGGGTCTCCTGCAACAGTGGAAATCAGTATGAAGATTTCTCGAAAAACTAAACTTGAGAATTTCAGTTTACCCAGCTGTTCCCCTTC
>PVKN010003502.1:0-36953 GCA_004027915.1 Capromys pilorides
CTCTCATCTCTCCCAACTGTTCCTGAGTTATTTTTCTTTCTTTCTTTCTTTCTTTTTTTTTTTTTTTTTTATGGTACTGGGGATTGAACTCAGGACCTTGGGCTTGCCAGTCAAGTGCTTATTTTACTGAGCTATCTCCCCAGCCTCCGTTTTATATTTTTTAGAGACAGGATCTCCTGGAATCATTAGTTTCCCAGTCCAGGCTTGAACTGATAACTCCCCAGCCTCAGCCTCCTGGATGAGTCCATGTTATTTCCCTTCGGAGCAGGCAAATTCATTAAAACAGAGTAGAACAGGAGCCAAGAGGGGAGGGCGTACAAAGGAAGAGGAGTTAGCAATTAATGAACACAGAATTTCAGCTTGTTTCTGTTTTTTTTTTTTGAGAAATGTTCTTAAGTGGTTCAGGCTGGCCTTGAACTATGAAACCCACTGGCTTCCAGCTCCCGGCGATCCTCCTGCCTCAGCTTCCCAAGTGCTGGGAGTCCAGGCCTGTGCCGCCTCTCCTGGTTCAGAGTTCAGTTGGGGAAGGTGAAAATGTGGGAATAAGAGCGGTCGTTGGTTAAGCAGCAGTGTGTGTACCGCTGAGTGCGGCGGAGCAGCGCCCAGAGCAAGCTGGGCAGGTGCAGGATCCCTGCGCTCCTCAGGCTCAGGCCGAGGATGGCGAGTTTGAGTCCAGCCTGGGCAATCCAAAGCACTGAGAAAAGGGGCTGGGGCTCTAGCTCCGGGGCGCAGCACCTGCTGGCAGCTGCGAGGTCATGAGTGTGATTTCTGGGACAAAACACAAAACCAAAACCATGACAAAAAAAAACATGCAAAGTACTGAGAAGAAAAGAAAACAAAAGGAAGCCTCACCTTTTGGCCTTGGCACTGGAGACCACTTGTTAACTTCCTCTCCAGGGCAACCACACTGCCTGTACCACGCTCTCCCGGAAGACCTCCCCCCTCACCCCCCTCCAACCCCGAGGTTTCTCAGTACTGGAGACAAAAGGCGGCTGCCAAGTATCAGCATTTCTTGCAGGCTCCTTTGGGTGTCAATTGTGTAGCGAGAGCCCCTGGGTGGGGGACAGGGACCACTCCGGGCCCCTGCCCTAGGTGCCCGCCGGCGGGGGCTTCCCCTCCCTGCTCCAGTTCAGGCGAGGTGCAGCGCTCCCCACCGTTTGTGCAATCTTCACCCTCCCCTGGCTTCCGCCTCCACCCGGCCCACAGGCACCTCCTCGAGGCGCCTTCCTCTTTGGTGGCCACCATGACGCCTGCCAGGCCGCTGCGGGGGCCCCGTGCGACCCCGTGGGTCGGTGTGCTGCTGCTGTCCTGTGTGCTGCCCCGAGGTGAGGTGGCCGGGCTGCGAGGGCTGGGGCTGGGCCTCAGGGTGGCTTTAGGCAGCAGTGAAGCATCGCTCGCCAGCTGCGGAAGCCTAGGCCACGGGGAAAGGTCACACTCGGACCTCACTCGGGCTCCTGAGACCATCCGGCCGGGCCAGCTGCCTGCCTGTGGCTTGTGCGCTCCTCTCCAGCGCTGCCCTTTGCCTCTGCTGAGATCATTTTCCTTTCCCCTGGTAAATTCTTACCCTTCAAAACTGGCCATAGTCATTGTGGTGGCGCGCGCCTGGCATCGCAGCTCGCAGTGCGAGTTCCCAGCCAGCCGGGGCCGCACAGTGACCTCAAGGCCACCCTGGAGTACCCCGTGAGACCCTATCTAACAGTAAAACCTGGCCGGGGTGGCCTGCTCCTCGCGGATGGATACCGTCCTCGGTCACCTCTTCCTGTGGGTGGGGTCCGGCTTCCCCAGCCTCGCTGTGAGCTCTGCTGGTCCTCATGGGCGTCCTGTCTTCCTCACCATGTGTGTGTGGGGTGGTGGCACCTGTGGCTGGGTAGATTGTGAGCAACGGAAAAACCACAGAACATCACCCGCATGTTCCCCAAGGGTACCGGGGGCAGACGTTCCCTCTGCACCTGGAGTCCCCAGCTGCAGTGCCTGGTGCTGGAGGCCCCTTCTTGGTCAACTGCAGCACCGGGTGCCCCAGCCCCTCACGCCTCAGTCTGGAGACATCCTTGTCGAAGCAGCCGAATGGCAGCGGCCCAGGCTGGGCAGCCTTCTGGCTCAGCAACTTGACTGAAGACAGCACCATCTTATGCTCCGCGCTGTGTGACGGCGCGCAAGTGACCGCATCCTCCAACATCACCCTGTACCGTGAGTGGCCGTGCCAGGGGACGGTGGCTGGGGCAGATGGATTCATCTCACCTGTGTGCCAGGGCAGCAGCTGCAAAAACTACCTCGGGTCTCAATGAACCTTTCCAAGTTATTTTTGTGTGTGTGTGTGTGGCCGGCTCAGCCGACCCTGGGGTGCCAGGCTGGCGTGGCATGTGGTGCCGGCCATTGAACCGTAGTTCCTACACACTTGCCTAAGTAGGTGCTTTAGACCTCTGAACTATCTCGCTGGCCCTCAAAAATTATTTTTAGGACCAGGGATAGACCTCAGCGGCACTGAGCCTGCCTGACAAGTGTGAGGTGTTCTGAGCTGAATTCCTGGTACTCCCCCAAGCAGTTATTTTTTATTACTGGGTGTGGTGGTGCACACCTGTCATCCCAGCACATGGGAGGCTGAGGTAGGAGGATCACTGCAAGTTTGAGGCCAGCCTGGGCTACACAGTGAGTTTGGAGCTAGCCAGAAATACATAGCAAGAGCCTGACTCAAATTTTTTATTTATTTATTTATTTATTTATTTATTTATTTATTTATTTGTTTGTTTGCTTGTTGTGTGTGTTTGTTTCTTTCTTTATTTTATTTATTTTGTGGCTGGCTCAGCCTGCCCTGGTGGTGGGGGCTGGCGCAGCATGTGGTGCCGGGGATCGAACCACAGTCCCTGCAGTTGCCTGAGCTTTCCTAAGCAGGCGCTTTAGACCACTGAACCATCTCGCCGGCCCCCTGACTCAAATTTTTTATTTGGGCTGGCCAAATAGCTCAGTGGATGAAAGCGCCTGCAAGCAGCTACAGGGGCCAGAGGTTCGATCCCCTGAACACCTTATATATACCCATTCCCTAAAAAATACAACAAAAAAAGAAACAAATTTTTATTTATCTATCTATTTTTTATGAATTTAGGACAGGGTCTACAGGGTGTACAAGGCCTTACTGTGTAGGTTGGACTCATAGAGATTCTCCTGTTTTCAGCCTCTGAAGTGCTGGGATTTTAGGCATGCCCAGTTTCAATCACTGTCTCAGTGCAGGAGGTGGGAAGGTATAACCTGCAGGCGCTTACCTCGGCTGAGCTATCTGGCCTGTCCAAAACTTTTTAAATTTAATTAAATTAAATTAATTAATTTGTTTATTTATTTATGTGGCTGGTTCAGCCTGCTCTGAGGGCCAGGCTGGCACAGCACATATGCCAGGGATGATCAAACCACAATCCTTCTGCTTGCCTAAGCAGGCGCTTTAGACCACTGAGCTTTTTTTTTTTTTCTTTCACTGAGCTACCTTGTGCACCCTAAAATTGTTTAGTTATTTTTAGTGCCAGGGTCTCAGGCAGGCTAGGCAAGTGTTCTGCCACTGAGTACACTGACACCCTCACCCCCAAATACCTGCTCTCAATAGATGAGTTCTTCTTCTACTCTGTCACTGGCTTTTTTTTTTTTTTTTAATTTTATTTATTTATTTATTTGTTTGCTTGTTGTGTTTGTTTGTTTTTTTATTTATTCATTTTGTGGCTGGCTCAGCCTGCCCTGGTGGTGGCGCTGGCGCAGCATGTGGTGCCGGGGATTGAACTGCAGTCCCCGCAGTTGCCTGAGCCCTCCTAAGCAGGCGCTTTAGACCACTGAACCATCTCGCCGGCCCCTGTCACTGGCTTCTTAAGGGTTATTACAGAGCTTCTTGGCATTTACAAGAACAGAATAAGCCAGGCATATCGGTAGACTTCTAATTCCAGCACTCTTGTAGGCTGAGGCAGGAGGATCACAAATTCAAGGCCAGTCTGGGATAACTGGTATTGTCCTGGCTTTCTGGTAGGGTTCCCAGATCCTGTGGAGCTGAGCCCCCTGCCGCCCTGGCAGCCTGTGGGCGAGGACCTCACCCTGCGCTGCCTTGTGCAGGGCGGGGCGCCCCGGCGCCGACTCACGGCCGTGCTGCTCCGGGGCCAGGAGGAGCTGAGCCGGCAGCCGGTGGTCGGGGATCCTGCAGAGGTCACGGCCACCGTGCCGGTGGGCAGGGACGACCACGGCGCCAATTTTTCCTGCCGCACGGAACTGGACCTGCGGTCCGAAGGCCTAGAGCTCTTCCTGAACACCTCAGCCGCCAGGCAGCTCCGGACGTTTGGTGAGGCGCTGGGGGTGCAGACTTGGAGAGAGGGGGTTCCCGGGAAATACGAGTCCTTGGTAGGGGAGTGACCCTTGCTGAAATCTTGTGAAAAGGGCCTCTGGGCCATGGTGGTGCACACCTACCACTCCAGCACTAGGGAGGTTGAGGCAGGAGGATTGTAGTGAATTCAAGACCAATCTGGGCTACCTAGTCTGACCCTGTCTTAAAAACAAAACAAACCACAAAATGAACCAATACAGTGAATAAATCAGAGGACCCCGTTCTAGGGCTGAAGTTGCTCCGTTGGCTACCTGCTTACACCTACCGTTCCCTCCAGTTCTGCCTGTGGCTGCCCCACGCCTGCTGGCCCCCAGGTCCTTGGAAGTGGGCAAGAGGAGGCCAGTGCTTTGCACTCTGGATGGGCTCTTCCCGGCCTCCGAAGCCCAGGTGTACCTGGCGCTGGGAAACCAGTCGCTGACTCCTGAAGTCACGAGCGACGGCGACACGCTCAAGGCCACTGCCACGGTGTACATGGATCAGGAAGGGACCCAGAGGATAGTGTGCAACGTGACCCTGGGAGTCATGAGTCGCTTTGCCCAGACTTGGACGACAGTCTTCAGTAAGAGGGGGTGTGGCAAAGGGCGTGGCCTCAGCAGTCACGAGGCGTGGCTCTGCAGGATGAGGGTGGGGCATGTGGAGATGATAAATAGGGGGGGGGGCACACGCTAAGCTGTCCAAATGGGATTGCCATGTAACCTGAAAAGTATTTCCTAAGAGCTCCAAGCTGGGGAGAGGGAGCCAAAAAAGCAGGGTCTGCACTCTCTGGAGTAAAGGGGTGGGAGGGGTGAGCAGCTTGACCCAGCGGACCGGACCATCATGGTCACTAAGTCCCCGGGCAATGCTCTGCCAAACCTTTAGGTTTCGTAGGGCCCATTCTGAGCCTGAGCGACACCAGTGTCACCGAGGGGACTATAGTCAATGTGACCTGCACAGCTGGACCTCGAGCCCAGGTCATCCTGGATGGGGTTCTGGGCCCATCTTTGGGGAAGCCCGTCCAACTTCAGCTAGCTGCCACTAACAGTGATGACGGACGCCACTTCATCTGCAATGCCACCCTCGACGTGGCTGGGGAGCTCATATACAGGAGCACGGCTGTCCGGCTACGTGTCCTGGGTGAGTTGGTCACTTGAGTCATTTAAATCTTTAGTCCCTTAAGCCGGACAATGGTGGCGCATGCCTGTAATCACAGCACTTGGGAGGCTGAGGCAGGAGGATCAGTGAGAGTTGGAGACCAGCCTAGGCTACAAAAGTGAGTTTAGGCCAGCCTGAACTGCACAGCGAGAAGCTGTCTCAAAAAGACAAAAAAAAAAAAACTTTAGTCCCTTAACTTGACTTTTCCCTGCGTCTCAGGGGTTTGGGGTCTGATCACTTGGTGGTTACACAGCCAGGTGTGGTCGCGCACCTGTTAGCCTGTCATCCCAGCACTAGGGAGGCTGAAGCAGGAAGATCACCAGTACGAGGCCAAGCAAGACTATGTAGCGAGATGGTCTAAAAAAGGCAAAAAGACGGCCCAGGCCAAATGTCCCCAGCATATGGAGTGGAGTGCCAGGGCCTCGGCAACCCAACCTCCAGGCTGCTTGCCAGTAGGCTCCAGGCATGTGGTACCCATCCGTATCCTACTCCTTGTCAAGTTACACCATAAAGTTAGTTATTGTGGCCAGGAGGCCAGCCCGCGGGGCAAGAAGCAAAAGAATCACCGCGGATCTGGGCATGAACATTTACTCTCAACTTTCTCTGCGCAGATTCGAAGGACTCCTCGGTCAACATCGCCTTGACGGTGCTAACAGTCCTGGCCTTGGTCACGATCTCAGGAGCTTTAGTATTTGTCTTCGTGGTGCAGAAACACAAGGGCTTCTACCGCGTGAGGCAGCCAAGCAACTCGGTGCCCCTTAAGGCAATGGGGGAAGAGGAATCCTGACTGAGGAATATCGGGATTCTGGGACAAAGACGGCCGGGACTCTGGCGTGTACCCTGGAATTTCCCACCAATAAAACCTTTAAATTCCGTAGTGTGTGCTTGGATTCCATCCGCACCACTGGGCTCACTCCAACGCTCCACGCTTCCACCGAATGGCACAGAGGCTGCGGAAGGGGGCGGTGTCTATGGCGACCCTGACGCGGCCCTTACTCTGAGCGGCTGGCTAGGCTTTAGCCAATGAGCTGAAGGAGTCTGGAGGGAGGCGGGATTTTCTCGACCAATCGGCAGGCGCGTGCTCTTTGCCGCTCTATGCCGCCCCGCCCCGGCTCGCTGGTCCCAGAAGGCGCCGGGTTTCCCAAGATGGCGGCCGACGTGTCCGTTACTCACCGGCCCCCGCTAAGCCCGGAGCCTGGGGCCGAGGCTGAAGCCACCGAGACTGCAGAGCGCCGAGCGCCTGAAGAAGAGCTGCCGCCGCTAGAACCAGAAGAGATCCGGAAACGACTGGAGCACACCGAACGACAGTTTCGTAACCGTCGCAAGATACTGATCCGGGGCCTCCCGGGGGACGTGACCAACCAGGTATGGGGGGGCGGTGTGGGAGCGTGGCGGGAAATACCACCGTGCGCGTGCGCGGGGGAAACCGGGCGACACCAGTGGTGGCATGGGAGGGCGTCGGCGGCGGTGTCTCAGCACGCAAGACTCGCAGGGTTGGGAGAGACCAAGAATGAAGGAGATGTGGGGGGCTGTGGTGAAGGGAGAAACCAATTTTGGATTAAGGGAGACGGTTACTAGGGACGACCACTGGCTTGGGCGAATCTGAGGGAACCCGGCAGAGAATAGAAGGGGGCGGGCAGCTTTGGACTCGCTAGAGGGAACGTGAACCGGCTGCCAAGTTGGGAAGGGTGGAAATGGGGATTTCAGGCGATCCTATGTCAGATTGTGCTTTTCACCAGTTGCCTACTATGGATGGGGTGGCGGGACCTCATATCCACAAGTTTCCGGGTTGAAGTATGCCCTTCCCTATCACACACTTGATTTACGTTTCTAGGAGAGAGCCGGAAGTTGTAGAAACCTCCGAAGGTGGATTGATTTGGGAAAATGAGGGTTCCTACTAGTCTTTTTCAAATTTACAGAAAAGTGAAGGGGGGTGACCTATGGAGCTTCTCGTGGCTAACCTTGCTGCCAGGAGCACCTTTCTCTTGGGACCGACATAGGGCAGTGCTTACCTGTGCTCTTTGGACCCAGCGAAATGCCATATGCCCTACCTTGCCCTGCCCTGCCCTGCCTTGCCCTGCCTCACCCTGCCTTACCCTGCCTTACCCTGCCTTGCCGCGGTGAGCTGGAGAGGTCCCTGCTCTTGAGAATCCCCACTCACTCTTGCCCACCAGCATACCTACCGTTGACCTTCTTTACCCACCGTTGGGCACTGGGTAGTGGGGCCCCAGTGTTCTCAGTAGGCTATGATTTGGGGACAGACCTGGGTAAGAGGTCACCATACATTCAAAACTGGCTGATGAGAAGGTGAGCCTCGTGACAGGAGGGCATGGGAGTTGAAAGAGCTGCCCAGTGTGGGCTCTCAGGTGCTGCGCTCCCTGGTCAGGCAGCCCTCCCGGGGTGACGTTCCTGCTGCTGCTCTGATTGACTCTGCAGCCTCCGTTTCCTACCTCCAAAATCGATTGTCAACGTAACTGTAGAGTCGTTAGAAACGTTAAGTTCTGCAAATAGAGGCTCAGCAGCTTCCTTGAAGGCCAAGTGTTCTAGTGGGCAATGCCACCTCTGCAGGGAATGTGGACTCAGTGGCCTTGTGCAAATAGTGTGGCCACCTTCATTTGCAAGTGGGGTCGGTGGTGCCTTACTTGCCCTCACAGCAGGGCCCTGAAGGCTCCCCATCTCTTGTGACTCCTTGTCCTCTCGCTTTTTTCTCTGCAGGAGGTACATGACCTACTCAGCGACTATGAGCTCAAGTACTGTTTTGTGGACAAATACAAAGGCACAGGTTTGTGTGGTCACGGGCTGGGCCAGGGCAGGTTGTAACAGTCCCTGCAGGTTAGGGAGTTCTGGCTTGGTGGTTCCTGTACTTCGGTCCCAGCACTGTCCCTGACCCAGTGGGCTGGCATCCTGCATGCACACATTGAAGCACCCCTGTGTGTTCCTCTGGACCGTGGGCTCACCTCTGCACCCCACTCGGCCCAGTTGAGCAGTCCCCGGCCTGCCCCTGGCCTGTCTGCTCTCTTCCTTCAGGCCGCTCTGGCTGGTCCCAGGTCCCTCTTGTCTCGGCCTCCTTCCCGCATCCCACCCTTCATGCTGTCATCTGCCTTCCCCTGGGAGCCCCATTGGATCAGACATGACCCTGATCATTTTCCTCTGTCAGAACTGTCTGAGAGGTAGGCAGAGCAGCATCCTTCACTGAGGATCCGACATGGGTGTGAGCGTGTCCCCGAGAGACCTACCTGGCGGGCCAAGGACAGACAGGCATCAAATAGGAACCTTGGTTTATCCTCACTTTGGCTGTCAGCAAATGACAGGCGATGAATTAATGCTCTGGGTACCTGGCACATCCTAGAACTTGCCATCCTCCTGTCTCAGCCTCTTGAGTAGCTGGGATACCAGGTGTGCACCATTGTGCCTGCCTTATTTGATTTGATTTGTTTCATTTTTGAGACTGAGTCTCACTTTGGATCCCAGGCTGGCCTTGAGCTTGCTCTATAGCCATCCTGCCTATAACTCCATCCTCTCACCTCAACCTCCTAAGTGCTGGGGGAATACAGCCGTGGTCTTAATTGATTTGACTTGGCTTTTAAGACATGGGGTCTTGTGGTGCCCAGGCTGGCCCGGACTCCCGGACAGGTGCTTCTCCTACCTCAGACTTTAGGGAGCTGGGACTGCGAGCCAGTGCCATCGCAGACTGTTGGTGTCCAAGGGTCCTTCTCCTGGTAGGGCATTGCTGTGAGCCCACCACTACTGGGAGACTCTGTTATTCTTGTTGGGACTGGTCAGGTTGAGACTCAAAGAGTCTGGGTGGCTCCAGTGACCTCTGTCCTGGTAGCACCAGTTATGCACCTGTTCTTAGGATGCAGCCATGTTCATGGTTGACCCGGCTGCTTTGGGCCGTAGAGGGATCAGGGGTGACCACAGCAGGCACTAGCTTGGGCTCAAAGGCCTAGAGCAGCTGGGATGTCCTTGTCGCCCCTCGTCTGAGGTCGAACATGCTTCAAAGTGTGTGGGTTTGGGAGCAGGCCTTCAGGGGCCCTAGTGACCCCATGTCCCCTCATGTGTGCAGCTTTTGTGACCCTGCTGAACGGGGAGCAGGCCGAGGCGGCCATCAGCGCCTTCCACCAGAGCCACCTGCGGGAACGGGAGCTGTCAGTGCAGCTGCAGCCCACAGATGCGCTGCTGTGCGTGGCCAACCTGCCCCCGAGCCTCACACAGGCACAATTTGAGGAGCTAGTACGGCCCTTTGGCAGCCTGGAGCGATGCTTCCTCGTCTACAGCGAGCATACCGGCCACTCCAAGGGATACGGCTTCGCGGAGTACATGAAGAAGGACTCGGCCGCCCGCGCCAAGTCCGACCTGCTGGGCAAGCCCCTGGGGCCACGCACGCTCTACGTGCACTGGACAGACGCGGGCCAGCTCACGCCGGCCCTGCTGCACTCGCGCTGCCTCTGTGTGGACCACCTGCCCCCTGGCTTCAGTGACGTGGACGCCTTGCGCCGGGCACTGTCGGCCGTGCACACGCCCACCTTCTGCCAGGTGAGCCCAGCAGGCAGGGGCACTGGGAGCAGTGCCAGACCCTTCTGTGTGCCGTCTGCCCTGGGCCCGGTGCACAGGCAGGAACGAGACCCTCAGTGAGGCCAGGCACCATTCTCTGACAGCCCAGAGAGGCAGGCAGTGTTCCATTTCCAAGTGGGGACGCAGTGGCACAGGGATCTAGGGACACACCCAGGGAGTACAGTCGGGTACGGCAGGATCACAGCACTACAGCCCAGAGCCAGCACAGGGCTCAGCAGCCTGCTGTGGGTTCAGCTCCAGCGCTGCACCCTCGGGCTCCGGCCTACCACGTGCAGGGCATCTACAGGAGCCTCCGCTCGGCCTTGCAGCTGCACAGCGACTCTAGACCTGCCTTGAATTGGCTCCGTGGCCTTGTCCTTGGTGTGGAGGCTGAGGACGAGGACCTTGACCTGCTGCGGGGGGGAGGGTGTGTGTGTGTGTGTCTGTCTGTGCCTCAGTTTCCCTATCGTGAAATGAGCCTAGTACGGCTTTTTTGTTCTGTTTTGCTTTATTTTTCCGGCTTTTTAAAAATTTGTCAGTTTAAGTTTTTAATTATTTATTTTAAAGAGAATGAAGAAGAGGCTGGGGAATGGCTCAGCAAGCATGAGGTCCTGAATTCAATCCCTGATACTGCAAAAAATAAAATTAAAAAATAAAGAGAATGAAGATTAGTTAAAAAAAAGAAAAACATTAGAGACCATACAAAATTTTACTGAACAAAATAAAAGGAATTTGAGCCGGGCATGGTGGTACACATCTATAATCCTAGCACTTGGGAGGCTGAGGCAGGAGGATCGGTGCGAGTTTGAGACCAGCCTGGGCTACAAAAGTGAGCTCAAGACCAGCCTGAACTCAATAGTGAGACCCTGTCTCAAAAAGACAAAGAAATAAAAGGAATTCAAAGATGATTGCTGCACTTGGACCATGCTAAGCGGCTCCATATCATCCAATTTTAGTACATGTGCTGCCAAAGCAAGCACTTTTTTGGGCTTTTTGAGACAGGTTTTTGCTTTGTAGCCCATGCTGGCCTTGAACTTGCTGCAGTTCTGCATCAGCCTCGCACGGGGTGGGGTTAGAGGTGTGTGCCACCATGCCTGACAGTTCATTGAGTTGAGATCCCCTCTGTTGCCCAGTCAGGTCTCTACTTAAACATTCCCTGGGCTGTTTATTGTGCAGGGCCACCTGGGCGGCTGTCCGTGGAGGAGGGGCAGTCGTCTCCACTCAGCTCAGCCTGACCTGTCAGACTCATTCTTGTCCTTTCCACGGACCTTAAGCAATGCCTATGGGTCCAGCCTCTGTGCTCGTTGCTGTCTTTGCAGAGGGCAGGCAGGGTTTCCTTGGGTCCCCATTGTTCCCTTCTGCTGTTGGCTGGGATTGAGCCTTGAGAAAGAGGCTCTGACTGCCTGGGGCTTGAACGGTCATGCGCCAGAGCTGAGGCGCGGACCTAGAACATGAGATGCGATCTGAGTCCTGCCGTGCAGGTCACTCTTTCTGCCGGTCCTTCTCTGCCTGTCTCAGAGGTGACTTCGGGCCTCCGCCCTAGCCCAGCTCGAGGCCCTCCCTTACGTTCTACCATTCTCACAGTGTCACTTGTCCTCAAGCCACTCCCCACTTCATGAATGAATAAAACCTGGGTTCGACCCTGGGTTGAGGCCTTTGTTCCCAGCAGCAATTGGCATGGCTGACATCAGGACCGGGGGCTCCCTGTAACTACAGGTGTGTCTTGGTGTCTTGACCCTTCCCATGGATACACTGCTGTGGTAGATTGGCATTTGCTTGCCAGAATTCCAGTAGTTGTTCTGCAGCTCTGGGGAATCAAACTCAGGACCTTATGCTAGCCAGGCAGGTGTGTGTGCCACTGAGCTAAATCCGAAGCCCCGCCTCCAGTAACTTCATTGTAGATGAGGACTGAGAAGGGCCGTTTATAATTTATTTGTTTATTTAATAGTGTTTTTTTCTTTTAGTACTGGAGGATCAAACCCAAGGGCTCTCTACCACTGAACTGCATCCCTATCCTTTTTTTTTTTTTGGCAGAACCAGGGGTTGAACTTGGGACCTTGTGCTTGCCAGGCAGGCACTTGTGCCCCTGAGCTATCTCCCTGGCCCCATCCCTATCCATTTAAAAATTTTATTTTATTAAATTTTGAGACCTCGTCTCCTTAAGTTGCATAGGTGGGAATCGAATGGTATCCTGCCTCAGCTTCGCTAAGTGCTAGAGTTACAGGCACCACCCTGCTTGGCTCCCTATGTGTTTTTCTGTTTTGGAGGCAGAGTCTCAATGCGTAGTTCAGGATGGCCTTAAACTCATGGTAATCCTCCTGCCTCAGCCCCTCAAGGTTGGCATTGCAGGTGTGCATCCAGCCCTCGCCCAGCTGTTTACTCAGTCATCTGTTTACATGAGGGGTGGAGGCCAGGGCCTCCACGCATGCTAGGCAGGTAGTGGCCCGAGCTGCACCCCAACCCTTTGCTGAACATCTTATTTGATCCCAGTTCCAGCCCCACAAGGTGGACCTGGGTGCAGCCAGTTTCCAGATGAGGACACGGACAGGGCCAGTGTGTGTGGCACCCGATGGGTCAGCAGCCAGTCGGAGGTTGTCTAGCTGCTCCCTGTGCTTGAGCTGAGGGTGCTGCATTGCACTGGTGCTCAGCAAGGGGCTTCTGTCCTCACGGGGGGAGAGGAGCTCCGAGGCAGTCTGCAGAGTCCCCCCAGTGCCTTCTGCCCTGTACTTACAGGTGGATGTGGATCTTAGTTATCTCATTACATAGTTGCTTGAAAAAACTCATATGGAGGCCACAGTCTTTTTGTTTGTGTTTGTTTGTTTTTACAGAGGTAGGGATTGAACTCAGGGCTATCTTCCTAGCCCTAAAAACTCATATGGAGGACCTGAAAACAGTTTGCTGCAGAAATTTCTAAAGCAGGTGTCAGGCCTGGTATGGTGGCACAGGCCTGTAATCCCAGCACTTGGAAGACTGATCTGTGAAGGATCATTGTGAGTCTGATCTGTGCAGTGAGCCCCTGTAGACCCTGTCCTAAACATATTTAAAAAAAATAAAGCAAGTGTCACAGGGTGGGGTTTGACTAGGTGGTGGAGCAGTTTAGCATGCATGAGACATTGGTTTCCATCCCCAGCATCAAAAAGCAGCTGGGGCCGGGTGTGGTGGCGCACGCCTGTAATCCCAGCCTTCAGGAGGCTGAGGCAGGAGGATTGGTGTGAGTTCGAGACCAGCCTAGGCTACAAAAGTGAGCTCAAGGCCAGCCTGAACTGCATAGCAAGACCCTGTCTCAAAAAAACAAAAAAAACAGCCAGGGGCTGGGGAGGTAGCTCCATGGCACAAGTGCCTGCCTGGCAAGTGCAAGGTTGTGAATTCAAATCCCAGTTCCACAAAAAGAAAAAAAAAAGCATCCAGGAACAGTGGCACACAGCTGTAACTCCAGCCATGTGGAAGTCTGAGGCAGGAAAATTGAAGGGTGTTTTGTTTTGTTTTGCTTGCAGAACTGGGGATCAAACTGAGGACCTTGCACTTGGCAGGCAGGCACTTATGCCCCTGAGCTATCTCCCTGGCCCCTGTTTTGTTTTTGAGGCAGGGTTTCACTATGCAGTTCGGGTTGGTCTTGAGCTCACTTTGTAACCAAGGCTGGTCTTGAACTCACATGATCCTCCTGCCTCAGCCTCCTGAGGGCTGGGATTACAGATGAGTACCACCACGCCTGGCTTAAGATCAAAAGTTTGAGGCCAGCTTGCTGTGTAGAGCAAGATCTGTCTCAAAATAGGAAACACAAAGGACTGAGGAAGTCGCTGAGCAGTGGAGCACCTGCCTCGCAGGGACCAGGTCCAGTCGTCAGTACCAATGAAAAATAAAGCAGGTGTCCCAGGAGTTTGCACGTTCTGGATAACTTCGTCCTCAGTCACATTTCAGCGTCAGCTCATCCTGAAAATGCAGTGACCGTAGCTCCCAGCCCCCTGCAACTTCTCTGGCTGACTCTGCTCCCGAAAAATTGTACAGTGCGAGCCTCCCTCCCTGAAAACCTGAAACTGGAAGGAAGTGCAGGTGCCGAAAGCTGCAACTGTCTGTCCTGAAATGGGATCTCACTGTGTTGCCCAGGCTCAAGCAGTCCTGCCTCAGCCTCCCCAGTTAGCCGAGGCAGCCAGTGGGAAAGCACTGTATCGGGCTCCAAGACTAGAGATTTAGAGCACTGACATTGCACTCAGAAAGTCTCAGGTTTCAGACATTTGAGCTTCTGCATTTTCAGATTGGAGATGCTCAGCCCCTAGTACAGTCTCTGCAAATATTATAAGACCTGAGAAACTCCCTAATCCTACGCATTAGGTCCATTATCTATTTCAAAATGAGTATATTTCTGCTCCCCTCGCTCGTCTTTGGCTTTTGCTTGCTTGTTTGGGTTGACACTGTCCTTATGGCGACCCTCCTGCCTGCGTCAGGCTCCCAGGTGCTGGTATTAGAGGTGTGTGCCACCACATCCAGCTTCCCATCTGTGTGAATCTATTATTTTGCTTGGTTTAGCCTAGTTTCTGTACCTTTTTTTAATCTTTTATGTATTTATCTGGTGCAGGATCTCACTACACAGCTCAGACGCAGACCTGGAGTGACCCTCCTGTTTGCAGCGTCCCCAGCACTGGGTTACAGTTGCGCGCCACCACGCCCAGTCTTGGTGGCTGGTTCTGCCTGCTCCAGTGCAGCGTGTGCCGAGATTTGAATCCTGGCCCCTGTGCTTGCCTCAGCAGGCGCTTGTCCACTCAGCTGTCTCGCTGCCCCCCCTCTTTTTTTTGTACTGGGTATTAATCCCAAGGAGCACTGAGTTACATTCCCAGCTCTTTTTAATTTTATTTTCATACAGTTGTTCCCTAATTTTACCAGGCTGGGTTTATTTATTTTGTTTTGTTTTTTTGTGGGACCAGGGTTCAGTTCAAACTCATAACCTTGCACTTGCCAGGCAGGCACTTGTGCCACGAAGAACTATCTCTCCAGCTCCTTAAAGGAAGTGGGTATTTTGGAGGGGGGGTTATTTTTTTTTTTTATTTTTAATTTTTGTATTCTAGGGAAGGGTCTACAGGGTGTTCAGGGTCTCACTTCTAGATCGGACTGGTAGTGATCTACCTGCTCACAGCCTCCCAAGAGCTGGGATCACAGGCACGCGCCACCACGCCCAGCACACGTACAGCACGCCTTTAATCGCTGAACTATTTGGCCGGCCCTCAGGCTGGGTTTAGACTTGCCCTCCTGCTGCCTCAGCCTGCCACATCCACCTGCACTTTCCTGTTTGGGCACGCCTTTTCTCCTTTTATGGCTGTCCCATGTGTCATTTTAGAGGCAGGTGCTAGTCTCCTGCTGGTGGACATGCCATTGGTCCCAAACTGACACCTGTGAACTGGTACAAGGGAGGCAGCAGTATTAGGACAGCCACTGCCACCTGGGCCAGCCCCATGGTGGGATGCCAGTGTGGCCTGCTGGGATGCCTGTTGTGGCTCAGTGGCCTAGGAAGGGGCTCCCGGAGTCTCACACTCCACCTCTGCAGTGCAGTAACCCTGGCCAAACACCTGGAGCTGGTCACTGGCTGCCAGGCAGGGCCAGGGCTGGGTGCTGCCTCAGTGCCTGCTCCCTCTGGGCAGCCCCACCCCAGTTGCAGCCACACTGTGCTCTGGCAGCCAGAAGATGGGCTTGAGGGGTTGTGCAGTTGTGGCATCGGCCTCGCTGGCCTCCCGGGCCTCCTGGCTGCCTGTGGCCTCTTTCTCTGCATTGGGCTGCCAGTGACACCTGTGTTGGGTGGGAGCTGCCCTGCCCCGCTGGCAGGAACTGTCACATACCTAACCCATAGCATGAGCAGCGCTCAGCAACACGGCCGGCCCAGGGCTGCAGCTCGAGGCTGTGGGCCGGAGGGCCTGAGGAGGAGGAGTCCCTGCGTGGCTGTGAGCCAGCTGCGGGCTGCCTGCTCAGCCTTGAGCCTTCAGGCCTGAGACCTTGCAGCCTCAGCTGGGTCAGGGCGCACGCCAGAGCCACTGGCCAGGACCCTGCGACTGGCGTGCTTGGGAATCCCAGTCAGAGTCGCTCCTCTGGCACTGGCAAGAGGCTTGTGGAGCCGACTGCAGTGAGCCAAGCCCCAGCTCTGCTGTCCCTGCCATGTGGCCCTGGGTGCACTGCACTGGTTGGGGCTCACTTGTTCCCTCTGAGGAACATGGCAGCTTCTTGGGGTGGTACAGGAGCTGGGCGTATGTCTGTCTCCTTGGAGGATGCTATCCTGCATGGTGCAGCGTCTGACCCCTTTTGGGGCTGCCCTTGGGTTTCTGGCGGTGGCTGCCTGGGCCTCATGAACACCTCCCCACAGCTGGCGTGTGGCCAGGACGGGCAGCTGAAGGGCTTTGCGGTGCTGGAGTACGAGACCGCTGAGATGGCAGAGGCGGCCCAGCAGCAGGCAGACGGCCTGGCCCTGGGGGGCAGCCATCTGCGCGTGTCCTTCTGTGCCCCGGGGCCTCCAGGCCGCAGCATGCTAGCGGCGCTCATCGCAGCCCAGGCCACGGTGAGTGTGTGCGAGGGGTCCCTAGGTGGGTGTGGAGTGCTTGCTGCTGCTATCAGGCCATGCTGAGCTGCCCTGTCCCCCTCCTCAGGCCCTCAACCGTGGTAAGGGGCTCCTGCCTGAGCCCAACATCCTGCAGCTGCTCAACAACCTGGGCCCGTCTGCCTCTCTGCAGCTGCTCCTCAACCCCCTGTTCCACAGCGGTGCCGGGGGCAAGCAGGGTAAGCGGACTTCCCGCCCCCTCACTAGGCTTCTCCCCTATCTGCAGCCAGGGCTTTGTGGGACAATGGGGGTAAGGGGCGTGCGCCTGAAGATCTCCCCTCCCCCAGCTCTTTCTTTGCACCTCCAGGCCTCCTGGGTGCACCCCCAGCCATGCCTCTGCTCAGCGGGCCAGCTCTGTCCACAGCATTGCTGCAGCTTGCCCTGCAGGCCCAGAGCCACAAGGTAACAGCCGGGCTCCCTGTTCCCGCGCGGGCAGCTCCGCCTCCCCTGCCCAGAACCCAGCGGACCACCCTGGTGCCTTGGGAACGGTGGAACTCGCTCCTCTACTCTGGGTAGAGGCTGTTTTTGCCCTTGGAGGGACACCTAGCCATGGTGGCTAGATCAGGGGTCAGGAGAACTGGACACGCCTCTTTGTAGCCCCAAACTGGGTGTGGCCCAAGAGCCCCGCCTCCAGCCCTAGGGAAGAAAGTCCCGCTCTTCCCCAGTACGCATGTGCACAGGTGCTGGGCGGTACCATGGGTTGATTTGCTGGGATTCCAACAGGGATGGGGCAGTGTCTGGTGGCAACAGTGAATTTGTGTACTTGAGGCATTATGGGACTTAAGTGTGACCAAAACCGCCAGTGGTTGTCACACACCATGTGGCTATCATCATGCTGTACTCTGAGGAGGCTGGGTGGTCCTGGTGTGCTGGGAACAACTGGTGTCCTGGACCCTGGGGCACCACAGGCTGTGGGTGTGAGTGTGGCGGGTGTCGCTGACCCTGGGGAATGCTGTGTGTGCCTGCAATTGCCAAGACCCTGGGGTGAAAATGGCTGCTACTGAGTTCACTGCATCCCCATCTGCCGCTGACTGTGTCTGTTCTAGAAACCCGGGATCCTGGGAGACTCACCCCTGGGCACCCTCCAGCCTGGGCCCCAGCCAGCCAACCCCCTCCTTGGGGACCTGTCGGCAGGTAACCCTCACCCCCCCCACTTTTCTGGGCACCGTTCTTCTGATTCCTGGCCCCTTCCTCCATGGGAGTGGCGAGTCCCCAGCTGTGTGCTCCTGTGGCAGTGACTCAGCCTCCCTGGGCCTCAGCCTCATCTGTCAGTGAAAGTGGGGTACCCAGTGGGACAGCTGGGGCATCCTGAGGTTGATGCCCTGAGACAACTTTGCCAATACTGGCTCAAGGGCCCTGGGAGAAGGGACCTCAGGGCTGGGTCCATGACGACACTCTTTTCTCTCTGCAGGTGGGGGCCTGGCCCCAGAGCTGCCACCTCGTCGAGGAAAGCCACCACCGCTGTTAGGCCCCTCTGGAGGCGACCGTGAGCCCATGGGCCTGGGCCCTCCAGCGGCCCAGATCACCCCACCGCCTGCCCCTGGGGGGCTCCGAGGCTCGGGCCTTAGGGGCCTGCAGAAGGACAGTGCACCCCTGCCCACACCTCCTGGGGTGAGGCTGGATCCTGCCCTGGACCGTTGCTGCCTCCCTCCCGTGCCCCCCTCCGCCTGTGCCCCAGGTGAATTTAGTCCTCTGTCTCAGGTCTCTCTGCTGGGGGAGCCCCCCAAGGACTACCGGATCCCCCTGAATCCCTACCTGAACCTACACAGCCTGCTTCCAGCTAGCAATGTGGCCGGCAAGGAGACCCGGGGCTGGGGGAGCACCACGAGAGGCCGCCGCCCAGCTGAGGGGCCCCTGCCCACCCCCCCAGTCCCGGGAGGAAGCGCTGGTGCAGGTAGCAGCAGCAGCAAAGCCTTCCCACTCAAGTCCCGCCTGCTCAGCCCCCTCAGTTCCCGCCTGCCCCCCGAGCCCGGGCTGCCCGACAACTATGGTTTCGACTACCCCTCGGTGAGTACCTGGCCACCCCAAGGGCCAGCTGTTGTGGCCCTTTGTTCCCAGAGAGCGGGTCATTCTCTAAACTGATATAGGTAGCCATGTGTGCTGGTGCACGCCCGTAATCTCAACACGGGGAGACTGAGGCAGGAGGATTTTTACAAGTTCAAGACCAGCCTGAGCTGCAAAGTGAGCTCAGGGCCAGCCTGATCTGCATAGTGAGATCCTGTCTCAAAAAGATACAAACCGAACAAAACAAAAAAAAAACTCATGCAGGGTAGCATCCCTAACCAAAAATCTAAAATCTGTAAGGTTGCAAATTCTTTTTTAAAAAAAGAAATCTTAACTCTTCTGGAGGCAGTCTCAGCTCTGACTGGCCGCAAACTCACCATCCATTCCTCCCGCCTCAGCTTCCCGAGTGCTGCCGTCATTCTGTGATTCTCCCTACGTACACCTTTTGGTGGTACTGAGAACTGAACCCAGGGGCCACTGAGCTATGACCTGCAGCCCTTTCCTAATTTCATTATGGGATGGAGTCTTGCTTAGTGGCCCAGTCTGGCCTCAGTCTCCTGAGTGCTGGGGTTCCAGGCGTGCTCTCCCACGCCTCACTACTTCTGAAGCTGTGGGAGCACCGCGGCTCATCTCTCCCTGGCCTCACATAACAGGCAGCAGTCAGAATGCAGACCCACGAGTAATAGCCTAAGATAGCCCGCTGTGCGTGTAAGGTGTGTCTGAAGTGAGAATGAGCTTCCTCGTTCAACTTGGGTCCTGTTCTTGAGATGCCTCATTATGTATATTCCAAAATCCAGAATGATCTAATGTCCAAATACTGGGGATTAAACCCTCACACGGAGCTACATCTTCAGCATTTTTAAAGAAAAATTTAAATTCTGGTCCAGGGCCTTGCCGAGTTTCCCAGGCTTCAGCCTTCCTGCCTCGGCCTCCTAGAGTGCTGAGGTGACAGGTGTGTGCTCTCCTACTGTTTTCCTTACTACTGGTTGTGCCAGACCAAGCATTGGGTAGACTGCAGGGAGCCTGCCAGACATGGTCCCTGCCGCAGGTCTCCTGTGTCAGCCCTTATCTGTCAACCTGCTTCCTGTCTGGCTGTCCACCTGAGGACTGGACAGTCTCCGTGGACGCCTCCATCTGTCTTTCTCTCCTGCAAGGCCTTGGCTGCCCTTTCTATCTGACCGCTTGTGCCCCGTTGACTCCTGGAGATTCATCCTCCTGTCATCCCAAACTCTTGGTCAGAAACTACACCTGTGCCTCTGCAGGCCCTGCCTGTTACATTTGGCCCCCGTGGGCTTAAAGCAAACCAACAACTGAAGTAAATGCCAAATAGGAAAATGGGAAGGGTCCCTGACTTGCCTTGAAAATAGAACTGCTGCCCCTCTCTGGGTCATCCTGGGGACCCGGGCAGCCCTGTCCTGGGCAGCGCACGCCCCTGGTCCCACTCCTGCTGCCCCACCTGCTCACAGACCCCAAGCCTGAGTTTGCCCCAAATACCCTGGTGTTGTTTGAGCTACAGAACTGAGACTGGCAAAGACTCAGCTTCTGTGTCCCTGTCCCTTCTGCTCAGGATATGGGACCTCGGCGGCTCTTCTCCCATCCCCGGGAACCAGCCCTCGGGCCTCATGGACCCAGTCGACACAAGGTAAGAGGCGTCATGTGCACCCTGTCCCTCAGTGTAGAGGGTGGATTTGGCCCTGCTGGCTACTGAGCCCAGCAAACATTTTTTTAAAAAATTATTTATTTATTTATTTATTCATTCATTCATTCATTCATTCACTCATTCATGTTATGGCCGGCTCAGCCTGCCCTGGGGGTGGGGCTGGCATAGCATGTGGTGCTGAGGATCGAACCGCGGTCCCTGCAGTTGCCTAAGCTTTTCTAAGCAGGCACTTTAGTCTGCTGAGCTATCTCACCGGCCCAAACATTGTTTTACAATGCGGTCTCTGTGTGCTTGAAGCTGGGTTCCACTTGGGCTCACTGGTCCCCTTGCTTCAGCCTCCTGAGTAAGTGGGCCTGCAGGCATAGGCCATCATGGCTGGCCAGGCATTCTGCAAGGGGTGGGTAAGCGTTCTCTGCTGTTGCCTAGGAGCTCTGCTGGGCCTCAGTGGTCCTGGTGGCCTTGCTCCTGTAGGTGGTGGTCAGCAGGCCACGGGAGGAGGCTGGGCGAGGCTGGACCATTTCATCACTGACCCCCACGAAGCTCATCTGCTCAGGGTCCGCCTGTGCTCAGCAGTCCCGGTCCCTGGAGGACAAAGACCAGGCTGGCCTTCACATGCCAGCTGTCCCCAGGCCTGTTGGACAGCGCTCATTACACCCAAGTGCAGTGTTCTAGGGGGGTCCTTTGCCACTCAGCTGCTCCCTCTCTGCAGATGTCTCCCCCACCCAGTGGCTTCAGCGAGCGGAGTGGCGGAGGTGGTGGAGGGGGCCCCCTCTCTCACTTCTACTCGGGGTCGCCCACCTCCTACTTCACCAGTGGCCTGCAGGCTGGCCTCAAGCAGAGCCACCTCAGTAAGGTGAGAAGCTGGTTCCTGGGGCTGGCCAGCGTGGGGGTGGCAGGCCTTCCTCCAGGGTGCAGTGGCCCCAGTCCCCCAGCCACAGCTGCAAGTGGCAGGTGCAAGAGGGGACAGCCAGCCCTCCTTGCCTCCTCCAAAGTGAGGCAGTGCCCTGTGATCTCCCCTTTCTGCAGGCGGTCGGCTCCTCCTCGCTGGGCTCCGGTGAGGGGCTCCTGGGCCTCGGCCCAGGGCCCAATGGCCACAGCCACCTGCTGAAGGTACAGGCAGGGGGTGGGGATGCACAGGGCTGGGGAGCCCCAGCCATGTGGCACTCCCTCACTCGGCGCCCCATGCCCTCTGTCTCCAGACCCCCCTGGGTGGCCAGAAACGCAGCTTTGCTCACCTGCTGCCCTCACCCGAGCCCAGCCCAGAGGGCAGCTACGTGGGCCAGCACTCCCAGGGCCTTGGCGGCCACTACGCAGACTCCTACCTGAAGCGGAAGAGGATTTTCTGAGGGGCTGGCCCTGAGGATGCTCGGGGCCTGGGCCACATTGCTTCGGGGCTTTCTGGTGTTTTGTTTTGTGATTTTTAAAATTTTTTTCTTTTGGGTAATAGAGAAATCTCTGAAAGACTTTGCTGACCAACCAGCCAGAGCCCAAGGAGTGTGGGGGTGCCCAGCAGCTCTGCACCGCCAGCCTGCTCCAGGCATGGGAACCACAGCCTTAAGAGAGGGGGGCCCAGCCTGCTCTCTCCCTGCCCACTGCCGTCCTCTCTCGGGCCTGGCTTTCTTGGGAGTCCCCTCCTGCCTTGTCACTCCTGTGTTTTGGCCTTTTGAGTGCCTTGGAGGTTTCCCTGGCCTCCTGTGAGGATCAGAGACTGTCTCCCTGCCCCCTTTTTAACTTTGACAGTTGGCTTTTATTTCCTTTTCTAATTTTTATTATTTTTTAAGCCATCCCACATGACCCCACCCCCACCCCCTCCCAGCTCTGACTCCGTCAAGGTCCTGCCTGTTCGGGCCTCCATTCCACACTTCGAAGTTCCAGCCGGCTCAGCCCTCTCCTCTCTCTCCCGTCTGCTGCAGCAGCGGGGCGTCTCTTGCTGCCGCCCCCCACTCTGGCCAATACTCTGCCCTGGCCCCCTGCTCCCCGCCACAGCCCTCCGGCCTTCTGATGCCTTAACATTGGGCTGCAGACCCCGCAGGCCAGAGCCTCTCAGACAGTGAGCTCCGGAAGCTTGACTCAGGACCAAACAGCTCCGGCCTCGGGCGTGGGCCCCTCCACCCAGGGACTCCTCCCTGGGGACAGTGAAGGCCTCAGCCTTGGTCTTGGCAGTGCCCCACCCCACCCCTCCCACCCAGGCCTGGGCACAGAGGCGGCTTTCTCGCCTGCTGCAGCCAGTCCCGCTGTCTGTCTGGAGTTGGCTGCTGTGCCATCCCGTTGAGCCTCTGCCCCATGAGGATGCGCCCCCGTGGCCAGCTCGGGGTCCTCCTCCCGGCCCAGTGCCAGAAACCAACAACTCCATGTAGATGGCGCCTGTCCACCTGGACAGCCCTGGGCCCGGCCTCCGGCCCCCGGTCCCCTTGGCCTTTCTAGGGCTCACATCCACTCCAGGGGTTGCTCTCCCTCTCTTCCCACACAGACCTTTGCCGAATTAAAGTTTGTAAGTAAATGGTTTTAAAGAAATCAGAGTCGACTTGTTCTTGGGATGGGGCCCCTGGTGGGGTTTGAGATGCTTCATGTGTCGCGCGCGGCTCCTGCGCACCACGTGGACGCCTCACGGCAGCCCTGCCAGCCCTGCCTTTGCGTTACCGTCGCTGAGGCGCCCGGGCGGCGGCTGGGCTCCGTGGGCCGCGCATGCCCAGCCGCGGGTCACGTGACACCTGTCATGGCCGCCTCCGTAACCCGGGGCGGCGTGAATGGCCGGCTCCTGCTGCGGGCTGCGAGCGGCTCGTGGTGGAGCCGGAGCGGGGAGGTGGCGGCGCGGACTGCAACCAGGAGGCTCCGGACAGGTACCCCAGGAGCCGGGGCAGACTGCGGTAGCCGCTTGCGCGCCCGCAGTGCTCGGGCCTCCACTCTCCCAACTGTGTTTTCTAGGCTGGCGGCCGGCACAAGGGGACACCGGCGGCCCTGAGCGGCCTGGGGAAGTGTGAGTGCAGGGGCTGAGCGCCCCGTTCCCCGTCCCGCGAGGTTTCCCGGCTTCCCACCTTGCCCCGCAGCTCCTCTCTGGGTCCTTTATCCGCCTAGCCCTCTCCTGTTCCTGTACATCCAGTTGGAGTCCCGCGGTTCGGAGCCTGCGCAGCCCTGAGCCTGTTTTGCACTTCGACATCCGCACCCCCGTCTGTCCCCAGGGTGAACGTGGTGTTCATAGACCGAGCTGGCCATCGGATCCCAGTGAGCGGCAGAGTCGGGGACAATGTCCTCCATCTGGCCCAGCGCCACGGTGTGGACCTGGAAGGTATGAACCGGGCCCAGGGTGTTACTCGTCGCAGCTACCCTTTGTTTCAGAAAGTGACAATGAAATCGGTCCCTCCACTGCGTAGCCCGCCCGTGGCTTCCCATCAAATATGTATTAAAACCCAAACATTACACCTCTATTTAATAAGCATGTATTACGGGCAGAGCGTGTTTTCTTGTGTTCTCTATTGCGCTTTCCTTGCAGGCCAGTGTGTACACAATGTGTGTGAGTGTGTGCACGCGCGCGCATGCGTGGGTGTGGGTGTGGTATTGGGCATTGAAATCAGGGCCATCGTACTGAGCCACATCTGCAGCGATTTTATTTTGAGAAGGGGTCTCCCTAAAACTTGCTAAGTTGCCCTGGCTGTCATGTAGCTGTGGCCCTCCTGCCTCAGCCTCCCAAGTGCAGGGCTGAGAGGCTAGTGCTACCATGCCTGGCCTCAGCAAATATTTTGCCACTTTTTTTTTCTCCCTCTTTCTTATCATCACATGTCAGTGTAAATGTCACCTCCTGCTGATCACAACCCGCTCAGCTCAGGGAAAGCTCTGTCCTCACTCTGGTTTAGCAGTGTTTTATTGTCTTCATAGCATTTTTTTTTTTTTTTTTTCTGAGACAGAATCTAACTATGTAGCTCAGGCTGGCCACAGACTTGAGGTGATTCTCCTGCCTTGGCCTCTCGTAGCACTTAATATTTATTTAGGAAGGGTCTATAGGGCCTCACTACTGGATTGGACTCATAGTGATCTGCCTGTTTATAGCCTCCCTGGAGCTGGGATTACAGGTGCCCGCCACCACGCCTGGTCTCAACAGTGCCACGGGGGTGGGGCCGGCATGGGGGGTGGAACTCCCGGTCCCTGCACGCACTGGCTTGCAGGCACTTCAATCCGCTGAGCTATTTGGGCGGCTCTCCCGTGGCACTTCTCACTGCTCCGTTCCTTGTTTATCTGCCCCACAGTGAGCTCAGAGTCCTTGTTCACATGCTCACATTTACCCACTGTGGTTGGTGGTGCTCAGATGTAACAGACATCAGATGAGCATTTGCTGAAGGAATAACGGCGGAATTCACTTGAAACAAATTAGCACATAGTTATTTCATACAACAGAGGGAACTATTATTCCATTTTATAGATGAGAAAACTGAGTTCCAGTTTAAGTAGACCTGGTCCAAAACTAAGTGAATGACAAAACTGGATTCAAAACATTTTAGCCGGGCACAGTGGTACCTGCCTGTAATCACAACTCTTAGGGAGGCTGAAGCAGGAGGCTATCAAGTTCAAGCTCAGCCTAGGCAACCTAGCAGCTTAACGAGCCCCTATCTCAAAATAAAAAGCTACGAAGAACCAGGAGAGCAGCTTCCCTTTGTGATTCTATGACTATGGAGAACTTACTGTGTGTCGGGCAGCAGTACACAGCGGATAGACGCCCCTCACCCCGGCCTCGGCCCACTGGGGACAGCAAGGCTGAAGCATACTGTTACCCTGTGTGGGACCGCCTGGGCCCAGTGGTCTCTTTGTTGGGGGAATGTAATAGGGAGCCGGATGTAACCATTAAAGGGGGCCAGGCGTGGTGGTACACGGCTGCAATCGCAGCACTCAGGAAGCTGAGGCAGGAGGATCACCAGGAGTTCAAGGTTTGCCTGGGCCACAGTGCACAGAGGCCATCTTGAAATACACAGTGAAAGTCTGTCTTAAAAAAAAAAAATCATTAAAGGGAGCGAGACACTGGGGCATCTTGGCTGGCCTCCCTGCTGGAGAGCTGTTTCTTTTCCAGAACCCTGTAGGCAGCAGTTAAGGTCAGAGTTTGGGGCATGAATTTTTTTTTTTTAATTTTTATTTATTGATTTTTTATTATTATGGCTGGCTCAGCCTGCCCTGGGGGTGGGGCTGGCGCAGCGTATGGTGCCGGGGATGGACTGTGATCCCTGGGGTTGCCTAAGCAGGCATTTTAGACCACTGAGCCATCTCGCTGACCCTGGGACATGAATTTTATGTCACTTTTTTTTTGGTGGAACTGGGGGTTGGACTCAGGCCCTAGTGCTTGCCAGACAAGCCCTTACTCTACTGAACTGTCTCCCAGCCCCTTCACTTTTTGTTTTAATTTAATTTATTTGTCTGTCTTTTTGAGACAGGGTCTCACTATGCAACTCAGGCTGGCTTTGAGCTCACTGTGTAGCCCAGGCTGGTCTCCAGATGGAAATGACCCTCCTGCCTCAGCCTCCTAAGTGCTAGGATTATAGGTGTACACCGCCACACCCCCGCTTTTTATTTTATTTATTTATCTTTTTTTTTTTTTTTTTTTTTTTTTTGAGAGGTGCCTGGCTGGGTAGTGCAGGCTGGCTTTGAGCTCTCAGTGGTCCTCCCGGCTCCCACTCCTGAGTCCGGGGACCGCAGGCCTGTACTACAAACCAGCCTATTTAATATTAACAAAAGTTTTATGGTGCTGAGTGCTGCACAAAATTAAAAGGCAGAGAGGAACGAGAGACAAGTGGCAGGAGCATCAGATTGGAGGATGATCTCATGGACTCCCTGGAGACAAGCAGGAGCTTTTTGGGCCGTGGGTACTGCAGAGCAGAGGCGCCCGGGAAGGGAGCGATTTGATGTAGTCCGTGGCCTCAGGAGGCCAGTGTGACTGGAGTGGACGGAAGGAGGAGAGGACAGGCCTCGCGGACAGCATGGTGGGCTTGGATTTTGTCCTGGCCGCTCTCCCCAGGTGAAGTTCTTGGTGACCGGTCCAAGGGTTCAGGAGTGTGGCAAGGGCGTGGGGACAGTAGAAATCCCCAGCGGCTGTTTCTCAGTCCTCACGCTGGACCTTCTCCCACCACAGCCTGCCTGCCAGGGGGTAGCCTGGGAGCAGTGGGCCACGGGAGCACGTGGGACCAGGGAGGGCCACGGCAAGGCTCCCCAGGCTTCAGAGAACCGGCCAGGCCCAGCCCCTTCTGCTGCTGGAGGTCACACCCGTGCTGTCCATTGGTTCCACTTGGCCAGCCGGGTCCTTGACCACCCTGGATGTGCCTTTGAGTCTTCTCATTTGTTTTTTGTGGGGGATATTTTGAGACAGGGTCTCACTGTGCAGCCCAGACTGGACTGGGCCTTGTGGCGATCCTCCCGCCTCAGCCTCCTGAGTGCTGGGATGACAGGCATGTGCCAACAGGCCTGACTTGGATGTCCTTTTCTAAGGCCTCCTCCAGGCAGCTGAGGAGCAGAGAGCTAGGTGAAGGACAGGGTAGTGGCCAGGCCAGGAAGGAGAGATGGCCCCAGCAGTGGGGTCGCGGGCTCCTGGCACCTGCATGGGGATGGTGCCCTCCTGTCCCTTTCTTCTCTTTCTGCCCCAGGAGCCTGCGAAGCCTCCCTTGCCTGCTCCACCTGCCATGTGTACGTGAGTGAGGCCCACCTGGACCTCCTGCCTCCCCCTGAGGAGCGGTGAGTGGGCCCCCCACACCCCGAGGCCTCCGTTGCCCCCTCCCCAGCTGCCGAGCTCCCTCCGCCTGGCTCTGCGCCGCCGCCGCTCACTGTGCCTCCTTGCCCTAGGGAGGACGACATGCTGGACATGGCGCCCCTGCTCCAGGAGAACTCCCGCCTGGGCTGCCAGATCGTGCTGACCCCCGAGCTGGAAGGGGCCGAGTTCACCCTGCCCAAGGTCACCAGGAACTTCTATGTGGATGGCCACGTCCCCAAGCCCCACTGACAGGGCCGGGACTGCAGTGGCCCTGGAAGCAGGACTGAAGGAGGAGGCAGGCAGCCACCAGCTTGGCCCAGAGTGCAGACCTAGGGAGAGGCAGGTCGCAGGCACTGAGGGGCCGTAGCCCCGCCGAGGACAGATCTCCTGCCAGGCTGGGGTGGGGACAGGACCCCACCTTGGGGTGCCTTCTCCAAGGCCTGAAACTCAAGAGTGTCAATAGGGCGGACTCAAGTTACAGCTGCAATAAAACTGTCGCAGCTCTCCGGCATGTTGAGTGTCTTTGGGGGCTGCTGCTAGTTAGATCTGCCGCCACTTCTGCTACTCCCCACAAGAGGCCTGGACCCCCTCTTCTGCTTATATTTTTTGAAACAGGATTTCGATATGCATTTTAGGCTGTCCTTGAACTCACTGTGTAGCCCAGCTGGCTCCCAGCTCACAGAGAGCCTCCTGCCTCATCCTCCCAAGGGCTGGCATTACAGGCTCGAGCCACAGGCCCAGCTGGGGGTCCCTCCTCTCCTGACCGCCCTGGGCTCACCCCACCCCAGCAGTGGTGGAGGGATCTGCAAGGATTGGGAAGGAAGAGTGGCCACCCTGGGGTGGGGGGATGGAGCCACCCTGGATCCGGAGGGGTGTGCAGGGAGCGGAGGAAGGAGAGGGGCGATGCAAGGACTCCGCCAGCCCCACCCCGCCCAGCTGCAGCTCTTTGTACCCCAGCGGCCAAAGCGCCCCGCCGCCACCGCCGCCCGCAGGTGGCGCCCATCCTCATCAGGGCTTCTCCGCGGGGGCGGGGCAACTGTGGAGATTGGGACAGGGGCCTGGCCGGCACCATGGAGGCCAACGTTGGGGAGCTGCTGAGGGAACTGCTGCTATCGCCCTATGTGAACCTCGAGTCAGCCCCAGGACCCTCGGCCCAGCTGCAGCCAAGGCCCATGCGATATCCCGGAGCCGCAGCCAGTGGCAGGTGGGTGCGAAACCCCTTCCCTTCCTCACTGACCCGCGGGGTCCACGGGCCTGAGTTCTCAGGGTCACCCCGAGGTCACCGTGTTAGTTACTGGCACTCACAGAGGCGTAGTTTAGGACTGAGGGACCCTTGGGGCGTTCAGCAGCCTGCGAGGCACCGTCTTGAGGTTGGAATAGGAACCAGCAGGGGTCGTGCCAGGGTCAAGGAGGGGAATCATGATAAAAATCAGAAATCAGGGCTGAGGTGCTACGCAACATTCTATCCCGGCCTCACAAAAAGACAAATAAAATTTTTAAAATGATAAAAGCTGCCCTGGAGCCCTGGCGGGTCCCCTAGGGTAAACCATCTGGAATCTCGGGCCGGTGAGTGGTGGATTGGGCCGGATTGGCCCTGCTTGGGATTTACTTTGTAACTTTGAAATCTTCCCCCCACCCCGCAGTGCCCGAGGGCACGGGCTTAGGCAGAGCAGGTGCCAGCGGGAGCCCGGCCTCCTGGACCCCAGTCACCCCAGGAGCCGTAACCACTGGCCTCTCATCCTCAGGTCCCTCTGGCCCATGTGTCAGGGCCCTGTCACCCTCTTTCGGCTTCTCCAAGAGTCGGAAGAGGCCCAGGTCCAGGCCCCTGCACAGGCCACACAGACCACACAGGCCCAGGGAGCCAGCTGGGAGCCCGTGGCCCCAGAGGCATCAGGCCCCTTGACCATGGCCAGGAGTCCCAAGATCAAGCAGCCCTCAGGCAGCCGAAAGGGTCCCGGCCAAGAGCCCCTCAGGGCACCTGCAGTCCCATCCCAGAGGAGACCCAGGAAGCAGCTGAGGCCTTGCCAGGGAGCTGATCCCAGAGACCCAGGGTTCAAGGGGGTGACCCTGAAGTTCCAGATCAAGGAGGATTCCAGCCTGCAGATCTCGCCCACCTACAGGTAGGCACCGGTTCTCACAGCTCCCTTTCCCGGCCCACCCTCAGGGTGTGTGCAAGGGACGTGCTCTCTGTGATGTACGATCAAGCACATGGGTTCCACAGTGCACATCCTTTGTCCCACCACTTGGGGAGACGGAGGAAGGATGGCGGGGTGGACCTCAGCCTGGGCACGTCAGCGATTTAGTGAGAAATAACAAATAAAAGGGCTGGGAATGGAGCTCAGTGCAGAAGCCCCAGGTAGGCACAGTCCTCAGCGTGCTCCACCTGCTAGGGCAACGGTTCTTAGTGGGCTTGGGGTGCACACCCGAGATCCCGGCACTCAGGAGGCTGAGGCTGGGGCTGGAAAATTGCTGGGCATTTGAGGCCAGCTTGAGCTATACAGTGAAACTGTCTCAAAAAAAAAAAAAAACAAAAACCACTCTTGTTAGACTGTACTATGTCGGGGGTAGTGACCAGAAGCCCGTATGTGCCAGCACAGGTGCAAGCCTGTCCCCAAATATTTTCAATCCGAGTCTGTGCTTCTTGCTTGGTTTGTCTTGTGCTGCTAAGGTTGGAGCCCAGGATGTTCCCAGTGCTAGGTGGGTGCTGTAGCCCTGAGCTCCTCTCAAAGCCCCCAAAGCTTTTCTTGTTTTGCTTTGGTTTTTTGAGAAGTCTTTCTGTGTAGTTCAGGCTGGCTTTGAACTCGAGGCAGTCCTCCTGCCTCAGCCTCCTGAGTCCTGGACAAGAAGAACCACCACACCTGATTCCTTGTCTCCCAGTCACAGGCCTGGTGTCTTCTGCCAGACAAGCTTGGCCATGCTATGTTTTCTCCAAGAGTTGGAAGAGGGTCAGGCCAAGGCCCCCACACTTTTATTTTCCCCCAAATTGATCTTAGCTGGCCTTTGTTAGTACTGAGGACAGCAGTAAGACAGGTAACAGGCTTTGACAGATGTGAGTGCTTTTGTGTGGACTCCTTTCTTTATCTGTCTTGTAGTACTGGGAAGTGAACCAGGCATATTCACGCTGAGCTCCAGCTTTAGCCCTTTGACTTTTATTTTATTTTTTTGCGGGACTGGGGTTTGACCTCACAACCTTGTACTAGCCAGGCAGGCACTTGTGCCATGGAGCTAGCTCCCTGGCTCCCTCTTTGACTTTTAAATTTTGAGACAGGGTCTCCGTAAGTCACTAAACTGCACAGGCCAGACTCCACCTCCCGAAATTCTGGGATCACGGTCACAAGCTGCCACAGCCGCAGCTGGCTTGTGAAGCCCATTTTGCAGATGAGGAACCTGAGGCCAGGAGGAGGGGGAGCGAACCTGTGGGTGTCACACTATGGCTGTGGGAGACCTGGATTCCCATGTGGCAGGTTGCCCCAGGCCTCCTGCGCCTTTGGATAACACTAATTATGGCAGCGGTGGTGTCTGTCATTTCCGGACTCTGGAGGCTGAGGCAGGAGGGTCAGGAGATTGAGCCCAGCCTGAACAGCATAGTGAGACCTCAATCCAAAATACAAAACAGGAAGGGCAGAGACGGAGCTCAGTGCCAAGGCCCGGGGTACTGTCCCTGGGATGCTGGTTTCCTTGGTAACACAGCTTTCTTTGGGGGGGGGGCATCTGGGGACAGGATATAGACCCCGCCCCCAGGCTCATACCTTGTCTACCCCTAGCCTGGCCGGCTGCAGCCTGACTGAGGGAGCCCCTGTGAGCCCCGCCCAGGTTGCAGAACCGAACCCCAGGGGCAGCGCTGGTGAGGCCGTAGGTAAGTGAGCCCTCCAGGCAGAGCTATAAATATTTGGGGGACCAGCTTCCCATCTCTCCATTCTCTCCCTGCCCTCCTTCCCCACCCTGCTTCCCCATTTAGCTGGCTCCCCTCAAGCTGAGTCACCCCAGCCCCCAGCTTCCGCCTGCCGCCTGGCTCCGCCATCTGCCTCCCTCCCTGCCTGGCTCCCCCTAGAGCGGCCCAGGGCCCAGAGCTCAGTGCCGTCACAGTGCTGCTCACAACAATCCCCTGGCCGCTCTGACTCCTGCCCTTTGGTGACCTGTAACCCCACAGGGCTCCGGCGCTGCGCTTCCTGCAGGACCCAGACGACACCCCTCTGGAGAGATGCTGAGGACGGGACCCCACTCTGTAACGCCTGTGGTATCAGGTCTTCAGCACAGCAGAGGGAGTCGGGGTGGGAGGGCCCCAAATCAGTCCAGATGTTATCAGTTGAGGGTAAGGGAACTGGTAGCCTGGGCCCTCAGGAGGCTGAGGCAGGAGGATCACTGCAAGCTCCAGCATGGTCTATATAGTGAGAGTGTTTCAAAAAGACTAAAAAAATACCACCATTACCCAAAAAAAAGCCCTCCTAGGGGAAATGGTTGTCATGTGGAGGTTTCTGACCCCTGCTGTATTCTGGTTTTTTTGTGTGTGGTGGGGGAGAGGGTACCAGGGACCAAACTCAGAGCCTTGCGCTTGCCGGGCAGGTGCTTCTGCTGCTGAGCTATGCCTGGCCCCTCTGCTGCATTCTGAGTGGTGGCTTCTTATACCCCCTCTTCAGGTACAAGAAATACGGCACCCGCTGCTCGGGTTGCTGGCTGGTGCCCAGGAAGACTGTCCAGCCCAAGAAGCTGTGTGGCAGATGCGGGGTGTCCCTGGGCCCTCTCGAGGGCCCACCTCAGGCGATGTAAGCTGTCCTTCAGCCAGCCGAGCTGGTCCCGCCTCAGTTTCCCCAAGGAAAAAATCGGAGACCACCTAGGTCTCCAGCCCACCTGCTCCCCATTGTCTCCCATGCAGGGACCTGGCGAGGAGGCCGGCGCCCCTCCCTCTCGGCCCTCTCTCCCCATCAGGCTTGGCTGGGCACCAAATAAAAGAGATTCTCAGTGCAGCCTGGCGTCGTCTGCTGTTAGCACTGGGGCGCGGAGGAAGGGCTGCTGGGGGGGGGGAGCAGGGGGGCTTGGGGCGCCATCCTGGGTGCATTGCCGCGGTCTTGGGGAGGAGGGCAAAGATGTCTTTAGTTCTTTTCTGTGAGCATCACTTGGAATTGAACCCACAGCCTTCACATAGAGCTCCATCTGCAGCCCTTTCTAAATTTTATTTTGAGACAAGGCCTCACTCAGTTGCCCAGGCTGGGTTCACACTTTCGATTCTTCTGCCGTGGCCTCCCAGAGTGCTGGGATCACAGGCGTGCACCGCCACACCTGCGGAGAGGAGGTCAGCAAGACTCCACACTGAGCACAGGGCTGTTTGTCTCCAGTTACTCAACATGTATTGAGCAACGGCTGTGTGGCAGAACCTAGCGGGTAAGCATGCTGGTGGGTAGAAAGAACAGTGACCCCGTGTGCTGGTACAGACCGGTGATCCAGCACTCTGGGGAGGCTGAGGCAGGAAGGTTGCAAGTTCTGAGCCCACCCTGAGAAACTTAACCTAGTGAGAATTTATCTTAGAAAATAAGAAACAGGGAGGTCAGAGGCCCTGTGGAAGGCAGGATTTTGTGGGCTCCTGAGACAGCAGGGGTGTACCTCAGTGGTGGAGCAGTTGCCTGGTATTCAAGGTCCTGGATTCAATCCCAGCTGAGGGTGAGGGGCTTCCCGCCCCATTTCCTGTTCCCATCTTTGCCTGTTGTGCATACGGCAGCCAAGGAACAGGGCTCCGAGCCTCCAGGCCGACTTCCTTCTCTGGGACCAAGCACTCCGCTTTTGAGGAGCGGAGAAGAGGAGGAGGAGGCCCAGCTGTTCTTTCCTTCTGCTGCTGGGGGAGGGATGGCAATGAATGTCCTGTTTTTCTGCTCCAAATCACATTGCGCATGCCCAGCCAAAGGCGAGTAGGAGGTAAACTGAGGCACCGAGAGGACACAGACTACCAAGGGCTGGCTCCCTGGCTCCCTTGGTTTCTACAGCTTAGGGCACACGGTGTGCCCTTCCAAAGGAGGGCCAGCCTAAGAACAGAGCCTCAGCAGCCACCCAGGACCCCCCAAGGGCCGCGCCCGCCTGGCAGCCCACCCTGTCTTTGCTGGTAACCAGGCCGGGGAAAGCACCTGAGTTCCTGCCCCTGAGAGCTGGGGCAGAGGGCAGCGCTGGCGGAAGAGATAAGCACAGGAAGAGGAAGAGGGCCCTGCAGGCCCTGTCCAAGGGCCCCGGGATTGCAGGAGCCGGGGGTGCAGGAGCCAGCACCAGATCCCAGAGCACACAGCAAGGCGGCTGGGAATGTGCCTCCTGTGGAGGGGACTCTTAAAAAGGTTTTTGTTTTTTTTTTTCTTTTACTTTTTTTTTTGTATTTTAGTACAGGGTCTACACAGTCTCACTACACAGATTGGACTCATCGTGATTTGCCTGTGTTCAGCCTTGCAAGAGATGGGATTACAGGCACACGCCACCACACCCCATCTCAATCTCGCTCTCTGGGCGGAGCTGGCATAGGCACAGCTGGCACAGCACTGCATGGCACGGCATGACGGGGATCGAACCCTGGCTGCTCTGTCAAAAATAATTCATTTATTTATTTTATTATTTATTATTTATTTATTTTGCGGGACCTTGCACTTTCCAGGCAGGCACTTGTGCCACAGTTATCTCCCCAGCCCCTAAAAAAGAATTTAAAAAAAAAACTTTTTTTTTAATGAATAATCCTCAAGACAGAAATTCAACCACACCTGTTCACATTCAAATGGAAGACAGTAATCCGGATACTCGATTGCCATGAGTTCAAGGCCAGCCTGGGCTACACAGTGAGAACTCGGTCTTATAATAAAATCTGTAGCTGGGCAAGGTGGTGCATGCCTGTAATCCCAGCACTCAGGAGGCTGAGGCAGGAGGACCATCGTGAACTGGAGACCAACCTGGGCTACAAAATGAGCTCAAGGCCAGCCTGAACTGTATAAGGAGACCCTGTATCAAAATTAAAAAAAATAAATAAATAAAACCTGTACGTTGTGGGGGAGCTGGGAATGCAGCTCAGTGCAAAGGCCCTGATTCAATCCCTAGCAGCCCCTCCTCAAAGAAATAGAAGCCAGAGAATCAGAGTCCTTTATAAAAACTTTATTGGGGGAGCTGGGTAAAAAATGGGGGTGACTCCCCTAGAGTTGAATAAATAAATAAGTAAATAAATAAATAGAACAATAATAAGCCCCCTTTGGCGCGTGGGGGCGGCCCCGGCCCGCGGGGAGAGGGGAGCAGCTCACGCGGGCGTCAGCTGGATGGCGAAGACCTCGCCCCCCGCCGGGGACTCCGCGGTTGTGTCCCCTGCCTCGGCGCCGCCGCCCGCGCCGTTGAGACACACGGCCTCGCCCGAGCTCTCGGCCTCCTGCACGTTGTACTCGCCCTTCTTGCACGCAGTGGAGCGCACATAGACGGCCAGCCCTGCGCCCGCGGCCAACAGTGCAGCGCCCCCTGCCGCACCGCCCACGGCGACCCACAGCCAGGGACCTGCGCACGGGACCGGGGAGGTCAGTCCGTCCCCGCGCACCTGCCCCGGGAACACGGGGAGGGAGACCCCTGGCCCAAGTCACACCCTGCTCGGCGAAGGGTTCTGAGCCTTTGCGCCCTGGTCTGGACACCAGCATGAGCCCCCCACTCCAGACAGACCCCAGTCGCAGGAGCTACGCGGGTAGTGGGGCCAGGGGATCTAGGTGACTCCACCAGCTTCACTTGACTTATCTCCAACCCCCTTTTCCCATGGAGGCATAGCCACCAGGGAATAGGGTCACATGTCCCCATCCCAGAACCCACTCATAGATTGTGTTTTTTTTTTTTTTTTGTTTTGTTTTGTTTTTTTGAGACCATCTCGCTATGCAGTTCAGGCTGGCCTTGAGCTCACTTTTTAACTCAGGCTGGTCTTGAACTCGCAACAATCCTCCTGTCTCAGCTCTCAAGTGATGAGAGGATAGGTGTGCACCACCACACCTGGCTCCCTTGAGTTCTACTTTGACCTACTTTGGTATCTGTGGCGACAGCACCAGATGCAGGGTCAGAGCTCAAGACCGGGTCTCGCCCTCTGGCAGAGCCATTATCCCTCCCCCAGCTGCCACTTACCGGCCACGCGCACCGTGATGCGCCGTGCATGACGCCCATGCGCGTTGGTGGCCGCGCACTCGTACTCGCCGCCATGGCTTCCCAGGGCGCCTGCCACACTCAGGGTGCTATTGTTGCTGGACAGGCCGATATTGGGAGCCCCTGGAGGTGCGCGCCAGCTGATCTGGGCCGGAGGCCACGCCTCCGCGCGACAGGTCAAGGTGAAGTTCCCCCCAGGCCGCACACTCGGGGGAGAGGCAGCCAGCTCAGCCACCACTGGCCGATCTGCAGGGGACAGAGGCAAATGGTGGGGGGAGGGGACGCGCTTAGCAGTAGGCCACAGTTGACCAAGTCCCATCGGCCCAGCAATCGGTCAGACTCCACCTCTCCTTGAGCCCCTTGTTGGAGACAAGAATTCTGCCCCTACCGATGTGGTGGGCTACCTTTGTTTCAACCCCACCCCTAAAAAGTTTTATCCTAGGCCAGTGTGGAGGTGCACACCAATGATCCCAGGACTCTGGAAGGAGGACTGCATTTTGAGTCTATGCTGTGATTTAATAAGACCTGTCTTAAAGGAAAATAAACTAATGCTTTGGTGGGATGAAACACAATGTGAAGGCCCTGTGTTCGGTTCTCAGTAACCTCCCAAAAACTGAAATTAAAAAATCACAACCTTCTCCCCGAGTGGGAAATGAGGCCTGCGCCACTGCCTTGAGCCGGCCTTGGGTAGGGTCCCGGCTCCTGTCCTCGAGATTGGGGCTGGGGTCCCTTCTCCTAAAGTCTGGGATGGGAAGTTTCCCTCAGCTTCCGAGGCTTCTGCCACCCCACACATCTCTTTTCCCTGGGCTGCGTCCCCCTTACTCACATTCCACGCCCACGGTGACAGTCCTCGAGTCTGTGCCATGAGCGTTGGTGGCCTCACAGCGGTAGGTCCCTGCGTCCTCCCTGGACACGTGCGGCCTCTGTGGCCGCGGTGTGCCCTCGCGCAGGCAGCGCACATGTGGGAACGGGCGGCCCCGGGCCGAGCAGGCTAGCGCAACAGCCCGAGCCCCTTCCAGCCACGTCTGGTGACTGGGGCAGGTGGACTCATCCATGTGTGGTGGTGCTGCAAAGGGGCCAGGAACAGGGGTCAGGGGGGCGCGCTCAGGGGTCACCCCTCCTTCCCACCCACCCGGGCCCCGCTCACACTCCGCGCTCACGACCACGGTTTTGACTGAGGAGCCATGGGGGTTAGTGGCATTGCAGAGGTAGACCCCAGGTGGCAGGTCACTGGGGAGAGGGGGGCCTCGGGGTCTGGGTTTGGAGGAATCCAGTGGCAACACCACCCCCTCGTTGGCATCTTCTGAGCCTGCGCACTCCACACTGGGCTGTGGTTTCCCGTCCACCTCGCAGGAGAAGAGCGACCCAGACCCTTCCACCCATGTCCAGTTGCTAGGGCAGCCCGGCTCCTCGAAGCTGGGGCCATCTGCAAACCAAGGAGTCCAAGGTTGGGGGTGGGGGGAGACAGGAGCCCCTGCCTGGGATGGTCCCAAGGTGCCCTTGCTCACATTCCACCGTGATGGCCACAGTTTTGGCCGCAGAACCTTGCGCATTGGTGGCCTCGCAGTAGTAGGTGCCCGCGTGCTCCCGGGCCACACGCAGCAGCCCCTCCACCGCGTCAACCTGCCCAGAGCGCACGCAGCTCACGTTGGGGGCTGGGACCCCGTGTGCCACGCAGCTCAGCGACGCCTCGGTTCCCTCCACCCAAGTCAGGCGATCTGGGCAGCCCACGTTGTCCAGGGCTGGAGAGTCTAGAATGGGGTGTGTGGTGCTGATTTGTGGGGTGCAGCTGATGTTCCCCTGCCTCTGGAGACCTCCAGAAAGAGGTGGGCAGACT